>JAYJMG010099962.1:0-16303 GCA_036873935.1 Stomotoca atra
ACAAACGCAACTACTTCTAAGTACTCTCAGGCCACATCGAGAGGTTAAAAAATCAACAGTTGCTGGTTGGATTAAATCAACTTTAAAAGTTGCAGGTATTGATACAAGTGTTTTCACGGCTCATTCAACAAGGTCTGCCTCTACAACTAAAGCCTCGACATTAGGCCTGTCTACTCAGGATATTCTAAACAGGGGAAACTGGTCCAGAGAATCCACCTGGCAAAAACATTACCACAATTTTATACAGAGTGAAGCTCAAATTTTTCAGAAAGGTATAAGGTTAGGTAGCGCTTTAAACTGAGGATGTGATACGGCCCGAGGGCCGTATTTAGCTACCGCTAAGAGGTTTGGAATCCAGCATTACATCGTACTTCAATTTATTCATAAAACCCCAATTACATTGCGGCGCTACGCGCCTTATGTAATTAAAAAACTATTGTTTGCTACATCCGTTTGGAAACTAACAAGCAGAAAGAAATGTACACCAAAGGCGCAATATTACAAAAGAAAAATAAGATAATTATTTTTTGTGTGATGATGTAAAGTACTTTAAACCAATCAGAGTCTGCGGACATATACTGACCGCCCATAATTACGGGTGCTCCCTAACTCTCCTGCGCTTCCAATTTAAATATCAAGAAACGTTAATGTCGAAGAGGCTAGCGGGAAAAGTAAGGTATCCTGACTAATACTCCCGAAGCTTTCTTTCTTTTTAATGGTCGAGCTACTTTAAATCTATAAGCTACGTCAACTCTGGTTAATACGGAAGAAAGCTGAAAGAGAGTATATATATATACTCAATTGCATGAAGTTTTTCTTGTTTTTTTCCTTATATGGAGTTTATTTTATCTATAAAATTTGTAACATTTCCAAATTGCTGTACCTGATGATGCTGACAGATGTCAGCAAAACGTCGAAAACATGAATTGTCGTGGATAATCGTCTTTTTTTTTATTTACTTCTGATATTGTCGAATTTATATTATCGTTAATGTAGTCAAAATTTCAATAAAATGCTGCCAAGAAGTGAAATAAGTAAATAATAAATTGTATAAATAAAGTGTTGGCGATTTCAAATAGGTGATAAATTGTAGTTGAAATGTCGAACAAAAAACACAGTATAAGTTTTTGCTTATTTTCTCCGTTATAATACATTTTTACAATGCACCTTGGTAAATATGAAATTACAAAATCACACAAAAAGATAATGACTCAAACTCTTCATCTCTGTCACAATGTTATAACAGCTCTTACAGTGCAGGCATAAAGAAACCAATAAAAAAGTTGATGGCCGTATAATTTTCGAAACATATTTGTTTTCAAAATCCAAATATTTGTTGTTGTATTACTTTCTGTTACATAATGGTGAAATTCTATAAATTTAATTTGAAGTATTAGTTTTCTTGATTTCATGAGGGTACCTGAGCGTTTACCAATAAGTCATGAGTGCTCTAAAGCTCACATTATAAGACTAAAATTTAATCTACAAAGAAAAATGCCTGTATTTGTCGACGAGTACTTCATTATAGCGAAACTTGGAAGGTGCAAGTTGCTGAATTTATAATACTTGATTGTTGAAATAGTTTTTAACTTGTGTTATAAGGACTTCTGGCCAGGAAGAAGAAAAATATTGTATTCGCCAAAGTTTTTTGGTCGTTTCTCAGAGGTTCAGATTTTGGTCATTGCTTGCAACTTTACTTCAAAACCAACGTTACATTAAAAATGTAGAAGAAAAATGAACATAGAAGGAAAAAACGAATAAAAATAAAAGGGAAAAATATAAAATGAGCAAAAAATAATAGACCAGATGCAACATAAATTACATTCGAAAATATCAGATGTGATAAAGATTCTTTGCTTTTTCTACTATTACAGCAACAGAAGCACATAGGATATTGATCGTCAATACGTAAACAAACAGCAAGAATTTTAAGGCATGCTTCTGGGGAGAACTATAATGTGTTTTTTTTCGTTTTTTCTTCCATTTCTTCTATAAACCAAACCATCGCCTAAAAAGGAAATATTTATAGATATAATTAGTGCCAGAGCGTTTACCCTTAACTCGCAAATTTTAAAGTTCTGTTAGAGCCTGCCTCACTAGGACACCTGAAATCACTAGATGCGATGGGAGGTTGCTTGTAAAAACAAAGTAAAATGACTCGCTAAAAAAGTTGAATTGTCAGAAATTTTATTTTCGATTTTCTTTGAAAAATCAAAAACTTCTGTAACGGGCCCACATAGACGCTCATGAGCCCTTATACGAGGAGATGTCTTTGCAGTGGAAAAGCCTATACAATTTTCTCCTTATGCATACACCTTTATTGACAGTTCACAGAAGGCATGTAAAGTACCATTGACACATTTCTTTACTTACTTTATTGCTTATCAAACTTTGATTATTAAGCTTACCCGTTATTGTTTTGCCATCGTTACATTTAATAAGGCGAACTGGCACATGCACCAGTTGTTATCACAAACTGGTCAATTAATACGACATCTCTTTTCCCTTTCAGTGCCTTGATTTGGAACTAAAAGGAAATTTAAAAAAGTATGAGATATTTAAGCATTACAATGCACATTCAAAACTCTGGCTGAAAATAGTGTTGATAACAATGAAGTTCAGGTTCAAAATAACATAACATTCAGACAAAGGTGTTGTTTAGACGTTTATGGCAACCATTTTTTAGCAATATGTTCTTAATTTTCAATAAAAAGGTGGATTTCCATATAGCCTGCCTGCAGCACAGGATTGGCCGTAATTCATTGAAAAAGGAAAAAAAGAAGCAGGGATCGAGTTTAAGAAAAAGAAAAAACTTTTTTAGGAGCAATCCTGCTTAAATAAAACATTACTGACCTTTGCTTCTCCGCAGCTTAGACTGAACGACTGAATGAAGTTTTGCCAATTACCATCCGATGGAGATTGTATAACACCACTTTCAGTAACTCTGCTTCCAGATGGGTCAAAAGATGTTACTGAATATTTTAAGGTTGGACGAATTCGGTATCGGCCTCGACTCCTATCGATGCGCTTAAAACGTAATTTCAAGCAGTAATTTATTTGGTTTTGATTACATCCAATATTGTTTAGGTTTGCCGACGCGGTTATGGAAGCTTTACCCCGTATCTGTCTGAGTTTTCCTGCAACAGAATTGATATTTTAGGACAAGTTTATTGTGATATCAATAATAAAATCCATTTCACAAAGTATTTTCAAAAGACAATTGATTGCCAATTCATCAAGTAAATGTTGACATTTTCACCCAGCGGGCACATCATGGTCAAACGACGTTGAAATAACGACGTTGAAATAACGTGTAAATAAAGGTTGTTTCAACGTCGTTTGACCATGATGTGTCTGCTCTTGTGCTCACAAATTGAAAAGATTTCGGACATATTTCTCTTCTAACTAACGAAGTGATATTAATTATGTATGATGATATAGCATCAGCTGAAAATTCTTTCCAAATGAGTTCGTTTGTTGCATATGTATATATAGGTAATCGTACGCTGCCATATGTATTACAGCGTAATTACAGATTGTATTGATTAGGCTTTTAAATTAAGTGCATATAATTGTATAACTAAATCGATGTTGTAATTGTCTTACACGAAACTTAAGAAATTGAAATTACCACATTGTTCACTTTTTTCGATGGTCACTCTCCACCACCATATATTGCTGGATAGAAAGGCGAGGGCAAATATTTCCCGCATAATTTTTTTAAATGAGGTAAAAATCATGATGCCCCGATTTACTTTCATTTTGCTAAATTTCAAGCAGATTGATTCACTTTTTGTCAAACGTGAAAAAGTAATAGTTAAAACTAAATAAACAGCATTTACGCTAAAAATTATTTTACTGTGGTAATGTGCGCCAAAATAAAATTGGGGAAAAATATAATAAAAAATAATACAAAGTTATAAGCTTTTAGGCATAAGGCATTGTTAATAAATATTGTCAAAAATTAATTTTACTTTTTACAGAGTCTTCGACGTCGTTTTTGTCAAAATATATTATTAGGCCATCCAAAAAAATATGCTTGTTTCCGAAAAAGCGGGTCACGAAAAAAATACTCACCCGGGAGGCCGCTATAACTTTTTTTTTACCGGTTGCCGCACTGATTTTACGAACAATTTTGCGAGTATTCTGCAGCTTTACATTTTGTTGAGAATATTGATTCTGTTTTTTTTTCTCGTCAATTTGTTGCGGCCGGGTGAAGGCTAAAAAAATTTCACCCGGCCGGTTTTTCGGAAAAAAACTTGTTTTTCTTTTTGGCCTTACATCAAATGTTTTTTTTTTAGTAGGCAAAATTTGTGTTAACTTTTAATTTATAACTGTTGTTAATTCCAATTATGACGTGCAGAAAAATAATGACATTGCTAGCTATAGGCAAAAATATTCAACCTTAAAAGGATAAAAGAAACTTTATTAAGATGGAGTAAGTTCGTTTCTCATCTCACCTAAAACCAGGAGCAAACAATCAATTGGTACAAAGCCTTAACATAATCAGAATATAGGAAACCATAAACTCCTTTCTCTCTGAAGCCTCAAAACAACAATTCGAACAAAACAAGTTTTTTGTTTTTATTTTCTATTTTTTAGAATATAATTTCTGAATAATGAAAGGGTTCTTAATTGTCAAATAGTTATTGAAATATCCAACAGACATTATATAGTTCTCTGCAAAGTAGTAGCTGCAAAACAAAACACAAAACGATAAAAACACGAAGTAATGAGTCGGATTCATTTTCAATGAATTTACCGATTATAATGACCAGTGTGAAATATGTGTTTCTGTGTGAAATATGTTTCTGATCAAAGAAGCGTAAAATGAACTTTTCGTTTGCATGCAACTTTTCTTTTTTGTCGGGTGTTCATATTATTTTAGCTGTTTGGCTTTTTGCTTCTAGATGCCCACTGAAACCACAGTATGTTAAATATTTGTTTTCTTCCTTTTTCTTCCTTTTTTTACTTTTTAGCCGAATTAAAAAGTATATAAATATTTTTTTGGGTACAACATAGTGCAGAACAAGATTAATTAATTAATTAATTGTCGAAATATTAACTAGCCATAAATACGGAAAGGTAGGGGAAAAATTAATAACTTACCATCAATATTTTTCCAACCTTTCGAGTTTATGGAACAATAACGATCCGCCTCATCAAATTGACAATCTATGTAATTGAAACAAGCGCAAAAATATAAAAGTCTCATCTCATGATGGTTAAAAATAAATAAAATGGATAAAATAAAATACGCAAGCAATGCAGGCACATCATGACTGATGCTGTTACAGCGTTGTGGCAACGTTATGTGACCATTATATGCTGAGAAATCTTTCATATAACGAATAATTTAACTTTAAAATTAGCTGTACATAATTGAGTTATACTTTGCTTTCTAGCATATCTTTTAGAGCAACCGCTAAAATAAAATGGCATATTTTGCGAGCTAAAGCAATCTTCTTTGTTAACAAATTGATGCACTAGTGCCTTGGCTTATCTGATTACCTTGACTAGAAGTAATGATGAGTCCTGATATTTCATGAAACCGCTTTACTACAGTCATGCAGCATATATTTTTATTTATCAATATAAGAAGTAGAGTCTAAAATATCATTGCAGAATCAGTTATTTGAAGCAAATGTAAAACGTCGACTTACTGACAACTTCCAATCCTAAAATAAAACGAAAGATAAAATACAAGCAAATATTGGAAACCAGAATAATACTTCAGAACGTCTTAGGAAACTGATCTTATTTTATATTTTTATTCTTATTTTATATTTCTAATTTTTTTCACACTGGTTTGAGTTTTGGAAATAATGGTATATAATATTTTGGAATTTTTAATTTAGTGTATCATTGTCAAATATCGGTTTTTTATTGCATAAACCATAAGTTTAAACTCTACAGAAGTGCTTTAATTGTTTTTAACCAGCCGGCAAAATCGTTAAAAAGTCGCTGTGAAGGAGTATATTTCTGTCGAAACGACAGACGAAATGGCGAATTTATAAATGATTTAGGACGCTATTAAAGAAATAAACATCCATTATTAGACAATGTATTGACTTGAACAAACCTGAGCATGATATGTAGCCATCACCGAAATATCCCGGGGCACAGGCGCAAGCATAACTGCCGTTGGTATTTGTGCATTCAGCAAATTTGTGGCATGGATCGTTATCACATTCGTTGATATCTAAAATAGTTATCTCAGTTATGGATATAACATTAACAAAAACGAGTACTGAAAATAAAGAATCAAATCGTAGAATTAGAAATATTTTGGTCTTCATCGAACTAACCTTCACACATCGTCCCGTTTCCTGTGAAACCACTTTTACAGGGACAACTTCTCAACATCGATTCTCTAAAAAATTGATTTAACACATCACGTTGGGTGTGTGGTGCCAAATTTGTGGAAAGAATTTAAACTCAACCAGTGGATATCGTGATAAAGTCTATTCTACTAATTGTTTTTGAATTGTTTTCGCTAATTTATTGTGGTAACTTTAGACGATCGGATCCAGGATTTTACTAATTCTTCTTATTTTTTACTTTTATAGAAAAGGATAAAGTAAATTTTTGTTGATTAAGTGTGGGCTGGCTAACACAAATTATATGTTCCGATACAAAATTTTTCTTCAATATCATGAAAATTAGACTTGATTACGGATAACTTGTTGCCATATTCCTGACAAACCCATGTTTATTCTGTTTGAGAATTATATATGCCGATTAAGAAAAATGTATGCTGACTGAGAAATATATTATGCGCAAGTAATAAATTTACTTATAACTTATCTGTTGCATTTATACCGTAATTCCTCTAATTAATGCCCATAGCGCTTATTTAATTTTCGACTCCAAAACTCTGGCGCTTAAAAGAGGGCGGCGCTTATAAAATTTTCCTCAAAATTTGAAAAGTAGTCAACAGTTTTGTACGAAACGTGACTTCTCGATCAATATTTTCATTCAAACTATTCTATTTTAGGAAGGGCCGTAATAAGAGGGCGGCGGTTAAAAGAAGCCCGGTGCTAATTAGAGGAAATACGATATTGCATTTTGAAATTTCAAATTTCTTTCATTTTGCACAGTCCTCACCAAATATTCGTTGGTAATTTACATCACAATCATCTGCATTTAGATTCTCTTTTCGAAATATAAGAGCAAAAAATATCAATGTGCGCTCTCCCTTCATTTACTACGGTAACATTTCGTGTTCGCACGGGCTGTGAGAATTTCGCGTCCATATTATGTTTTTACATTAGGATTACAGTGTTTGCCACTTAAAAATAATATTTATGCATATTTTCTCTATAGGATACAGTTTATGAATATAGAATCACGCAATGTTTTGTTTCATGTAATTATTCTTTCTCTTCTTTCACACTACGTTATGCCACTTATCTGTGTCTGTTTCAAGTGGTTTCAAGCGTTGTTCCTCTAATGTGATTTCAAACACGCTGAAAAACATTGCTTCCTCTGTTTGAGGTTAATGGTACACAAGGATCCTTATTCTGCACCAGCCAAATAACGCCATCTGAAAGGAAACATTAAGGAATGCGGACACTTTGGTCTAATGGTCACAATATAACAAGAAGAATTGTGTTTTGTTTAATGGGGTGCGAAGATGCGAAGCTTATCTCAAAGGACAGAAAAGGAAAAATTATCGTTTGGTAAAGTAAAAGAAAAAACTTCAACTTCAACTGCTTGTGTGAATATCCAATCAAGAAACGTCGATCAAAGGCTGTCGGCCTTTTCCATAATTAAACTGCACACTACCTTGCAAAACACACCGACTCCAATTCAAAACAAATCGAAGAATAAAAACGACCGGGAAAACAAGAGAACCCATCAGCAAACTAGCATATCAGATTTATATGAAATTTGAACGATTGGTCTATCTGCATGTTCTGCCAAAGTGATTTGTGGCAATTACAGCCTAAATACATACGCTCTGCTAGACTGTAGCAGTCAAAATAATGCCATACAAGATCAAGGTTGTTTTATATGAAAATATTGTAAAGCGAAAAAAAAGGTTGTCGACTGAAATTACGAAGTTCATATGGATATTTATAACTCAAAACTCTTGTATAGAGTGAGTAGTTTAAGTTAATTTTCTCCATGTATGGAGACAAAAATATAGTGCTCTACCTAAATCGGGAGCTTTGTATATCAAATCTTGTGATTATGAAACCATAAAAGTGCTCGATGGAAAAAACCAGAGAGATTATATCAATATGAGACGAGAAAAAAGCGCGCTCTGGTTTTTTCCATCGAGCACTTTTATGGTTTCATAATCACAAGATTTGATATGGATATATATAGCAGGTGGAACCGCACATGCCTAACAACCACACCATGAGATTTTTTGAAAATGGGTTACGCCGAAGACTCACCGATGATGAACGGAATATCAAAAACAGAAAAAGACGTGGTACCTGTCACATCGCCCGGTTGTGAACCTCATTAAACCATGAAAAGTTTGCACCGTTTTTCTCGTCGCCTTACCATTAAATGGTTAGAGTTTGAACGCAAGTTGAAACTCGGGATCAGATGTGCTAATAATCTTGTTGAAAAACTGCTTCGATTCAGTAAAGAAAAGATTGCAGTAGATGATGACTTTGGTGCAATTGAGGGAGATAAAGAATGTAAAAATATTCGTGTGGAAGGATAAGTGCATTGTAATAAGCCTCCTGACGTACTAAAAAATTGAGTGCGCGTATTTGGTGTTACCGACTTCCACTGTTGCGCGCAAGTTGTGTTTTATGGAGAACAATTGAAGACAAAGGTGGTGAATTTGACGAACAACTGATCATTATTACATTGAGGAGTGTGCACATGGAGTTTATGAAATCTAAATCGTCAATATAAGAAGCAAATAAGTTACTCCAATGTCAAACGACATTCAGAGCTGTTGTTCGCTGAATGAAGAGATATTGATTTTTCGGTCATAATTTGGGTCCAAAGCTCCGGTTTATGGCCAAATTAAAAAAAAAACACACCTAGATTTGAAATTAGAAAAACGGAGCATTTTCAAATTGTAGACGACGCCTGTGAAGTTTTAGTCTATGATGATACTTGGTTAAGGAGATATTGAGATTTTATTTTTTTGTTGGCATCCAGTCTAAAATGGATAGCGCATCAAGCTACTTTGACTATTTTGCAGGAAAAAAAAGGAGAAGAAAAGAAAAACAAGACGGAAACAGACGAATCTAAATCCTTTCGTGCTACGCAGAAAGTCAACAATTGGTCAGAGTGACGCACACTACTTTGAGAATATATGGAACAACACAGATAAGCAGAGGAAGAGAAAAAATACCAGAAAAAGGCATAAGAATATCGCCTGTTAGAAGTGTATAATGCTGTTAAAAATTTGTAATCTTTATTTATTTTATATAATTCTAGTCAATCAATGAATTTTTACATTTAATGGTTTGCTTCCCCGAATAGTCCTGGTCATAGTCCCATTCTTATCATCACTGATGCTTATGCCAAGTTTGCTCAGTTATCTTACGGTTCTTGACCCAAAAAACGAAAAAAAGTTGTTAAAGTTGTAGAACAAAAATATATCTCCCATTTCAGTTTTTTGATATTGTGTTCGGGAGGTATAAAAAAAAATAAAAAATAAATAAAAATTAATATAATTGAATAAATAGAAGCGTACACATATTTTGAAAAAAGATATATCAGTCAATGTGCAGAAGAAGAAAAGATATTATAGACATATTTAGTGAATATAGAGTACATTGTGTATCTAGTTGAATTCGTAGGCATTGTAATGTACACTGTTTAAATATTTCACCCCTTCATTTTTAAATATGTATGCTTGACAATTTTATGTCTCATTTATGACTTTTCAGCAGTTTCTTGTATCCTTTTCATTTCATGAATAACTTGTGCGTGCGTGTATATTACTGTGTTCTCTTTAGTGATGTGTTGGTAGTCTAGTTAAAAACATGTTCCCATTTGGGATGTGCTTAATCTTATCATATCATACAGTGCATCCGACAGTTTGACACCATCTAAAATCTATTGGTTTTTAAAACGGGCGCATGCGCTTTATGTTAAAACTGTGTTGAAATATGTCGTTCTTTAAATACCCACAATGATTATTTTTGTGAAAGGATATTTGGGGATGGCCGGCGCTAGGGGTGGACGGAAAAAGTCGCGTGTCAGTCTTTTAAGAAGTTGACTGTCGATTTTCGCTGGTGCCAAACTGTCAGTTAAACACCCTCTTATAATTGAGTTGATCAGAGCTAACAAATAAATATACTTTTATGATATTCTGAATGGCTAATTATTGTAATGATTTTTTCATTTTCTTTGTGGTCACACTTCCTCTGAATATGATTGATAACTGGAGACTTGCCACTTATGTAAGTGGCGAATAAACAGTTATGATTGCTAACTGGCGAATCGCCACTTATGCAAGTAACGACTCCCTACTTATGATTCTTAACAGGCGAATCGACAGTTACGTAAGTGGCGAATCGACAGTTATGATTGCTAACTGGCGAATTGCCACTTATGCAAGTAACGAATCGCCACTTATGATTCCTAAGTGGCGAATGACACTTATGATTGCTTATTGGCGAATCGACACTAATGTAAGTAGCGTATCGCTAGTTTGGAAGAATAAGTGGCGATTCGACAGTTAAGCAGGTACTTTAAAAAAGTACCTCACTATATATCACTTATGGGCCACCTTACTACATCTGGACTGAATCGAAGCTAATAATTAATTATTAAGTATCATATAATATTTTTTTCAGTTAGAGCGAACCAAAGTAATTGATCAGAAGATCTTATCGCGCGTCACAAAGTCAGAATAAACAACAAACTAAATTGAATAGCGCCTACAAGTGAGTTTTAATTGTTGCAGTGACAACAAACCATATTCTTTATTTATTTTAAGATTAGGGGATAAAGTCAAACATACGGCATAAACTACTTTCCTATTTCATACTGGAAACACTTTTTAATATTTTAGTCAGAAAATCAATAACAGGTATTATGCAACTTTTTTCGGAAAATTTCAGAAAAACTGTGTCGCATTACCATCAAGTAGTGGAACAACTTACAAGTTTATTCTGTGTTGTTATGAATAAGTATCCTTACCCGTAACAAGAAAAGTAAGCATGAAATAAACTGACGTTGCCCAAGCAAGGTTGAAAAGAAGTATGGTCTATGATGCATCTTGATTGGCCTTCGCAAATTGATCCATTTATCTGTCGGTAGTAAGTATTAATAACGTTCGAAATTGTACAATTGGGTGTACCAGAATGATAAATAGACACAGAACGTATTACACCACCAAAACAGTCGAGTTCAATAGCATTATCGCAAAATTCCCATGTCACTAAAATAAATTTAAAAAAGAAAAAGCATTAAATACCTCATACTTGTAACGAAGGAATAAAAAATGTTGTTGTTGTTATTGTTGTTATGTATAGGCGGTAAATGTTATTTACAACAAACAAGAAGAACAATCAAAATAACAACTTGCAGCCTTAATCAGCAAAGTGTCTTGCTAAACAAAACAATGAAAACAAAGTTTTTAGCAAACTAAAAAAGACTTTTTCACTGTTATTTTTCACTGGTCTGCAAAAAACACGAATAAATAACACGGAACTCAATAATTGTCTATATGGTCAACCACAATAACTAACATCAGCTCAACTGTCAATATTTTCATCTTGCTCAAACATGATACTCTCACGACGTTGTTGTTTTCTTTACGCACCACATAATAAATAGCTCCACAATTTCCCATGCATAAAAACTCTCTTCTTCGCCTTCGCCCTACTAATAATTAATTCATAACCAAACAAACAAAACAACTCATCAATTTCTAAAACAGCCACCCGTGCGTTTTTTCGTCAGTATCCTGTCATCTACCTGTTCGTGTTCGCCAAACAAAACAATGTAAAAAAACTGCCCGGGCGGGCAGAAGACTTTCCGCAATTTGCCCCACCTTTTTGGAAAAAAAAACTTTTTGGCCCTTTCTAACCAAATTTTTAAAAGTGACCTTCGGATTTGAAATCAGCGCCATCCAATTATTACTTGTGATAATCTTAAGAAAAACGAAGCATTTTTAAATGTTGGCCGAAATAAGGGTCTGAGCCCACTGTTTTTGGGTCAATTTCGAAAAATGAACCCCAGATTTGAATTCAGCACCCTCGAGTTGTTCTTGGTGCAATTTTTAAAGAAAAACGGAGCATTGCAATTTTTGGCCCAAATATGGGTCCGAAACCCCGTTTTGGGAAAAATTTCGAAAAATGAACCACAGATTTCAAATCAGCACCCTCGAATTTATAAATATTTAATTATATGCACAGGAGCTTACCAAGTACTGCAAAGATGACGGATCGAGTGGGACTTGAACCCACTACCTCTTGCTTGCCGGGCGATTACTCTAGAAGGTAAGGTAACAATCACCCGGCAAGCGGGGGTCGTGGGTTCAAGCCCCACTCGATCCGTCATCTTTGTAGGTTTTGGTAAGTTCCTGCGCAGATAATCAAATACACATAAATGTATCTCTCATATGCACCTTGTTCCATTAAACGGTACTTTTTAGTTATTAGCGCATTTTGACTATTTTAGCAAAAAGCGTAACACTGATACAAACAGTCACGCCCGTAAAGTTAAACCGATTTTCCAATTTTCCTAAACAACATAATAAGAACCAGATAAAATTGGTAGAATAACGAAATGATTTTTATATATTTTTTCTTATTACAGTGACAAAAAACCAGTAAGTGAAAAAGAGACTTGGTGGGTATCGAACCGCGGTCCTCTAGGTTTTCAAGCGAAATCGTTAACCGCTGGGCCATAGCACTAAGGTACCGCTTGTACATCTTACATATATGTATTTGTGACATCATGTTCAATGTAAACAAAATAGATTGGATGAAATGCAGTTCAATTTTGAAAAATTATGTTACTTTTACTTCGTCAATCGCTACAAAACTTGGCCAGACTTTAGTTAGGCATAAGATCTGTCTTTTGTGAAAGTATCAAGCTATTTGATGCATTTATTTTCAAGATCTGCTTTCTGGAACAACGGTTTCAACTGGCTGAAGAATTGAAATTTTGACCTTTGTTGCACCAAAGAGAACTTTCTAGAAGGTTTTGTTCTTAGTATCTAGCATTTTTAGAAAGCCTAATTATCCTACTTTCTCACAAGTATCACTTTATATAGGCCTATGTTAGAAAGTTTTTCAATATTTGTGTTTTCATGCAGCAGTCTCAGCACAGCCTTTCGATAACACTCTGCAGTTTTTTCTTGAATATCTCGAAAACAAATCAAAGACATGAAATTTTTTGAAAAGCACTCCTAGAAAATTTAATAACCAACATTTGAGGCACAGAAATAGCAGTTAAAATTACACCTGTTAAGTTTTAAGAGTGTTTTGGGGGAGATAAGTTGCTTTTTTAGCTTTCTTGGTATCCAGTCTAAAATGTTCAGCGCGTCAAGCTAAATTGACTATTTTGCAAAAAAAAAGAAGGAAAAAAAAAAGAACTCGGACGAAACCAAAGACTATCTCGCTGCGCGGAAAGTCAACAAAAACGATCGAACATTCGAACGTTCGAAAAGATAACTCTGCACTGCAAACGACTTTTGGACTGTGCTGTTTGATTTCTTCGTTTACATAAGAAATTCTTTCCGATTTCATCAGCACATCCTTCCTTCTTCATTCCTACCTGTTTTGTTTTTCCTTCAACGTTTCAGTTGTTTCCCGTGGTAACGTTGTTCTTAGCCAATCGCAATCCAGGAAATTTAAAAAAAATCAATTAGCCTTCGTTTTGGGCCTTGACGCCAGTCTAAAAGTTTCTCTCGCCTCAAATTTTTCTGAATATAAAAAAACTTTGAATCCCGACCTTGGTCTAACATTTCCCTGGAGATTTTCTAGTTTTTTGGTATAAGTAGTCCAACCTGGTGCTCTATCCCTTTGACGTCACTTTGGGAGTTTACACCGTCAACCACGGAACTTCCCAAAATAAATAGTGCACACACGGCGCCTATTAGTATAAAGAGATGATACAAATTATGTTAATGGTTATAAAAAAATGTAAAAAAAAAAATGTTTATGGTGTCAACCAAGTCTAACAAAACAGCCATATCTTTCCAACTAGCCATAGAAATCTAACCAAATTTGGTGGAAACATGTAAATTTAAATTATGTTTGCAAGAAAAAACTCAAGCCTTCGGTCTTCGTCGTTACGTGAAATAGAGTCAAGATATTAACGTTCAAACTGAGAACTTTGACCAACTTTGACCAGTTTTAGGCAATCACCAAATTCAAAATCTATATCGACATCAATAATGGAAAGAAATTTGTGTATTCAACGCCTATTCATTGGCGAATAATGCATTCTGGAAGATAGGTGCTAATTTAGATGTCTGTGACATCGTGATTGACAATAAGGCATTTTGTAAAGGTATATGACTATGACCTATCAACCTACTTTATTTTATATCCAAATCGCAACAACATTTATCTATAGGAGAAGTAGTGACGACGGGGTGAGTGATGACAGGACGGCAATAACATTTTGGAACCAGCGTAGAAAGGATCGAAAAAGTATCCATATGGAAAATTTCAACTTACTGCTTGTCGCTCTGAATGCCTGATTTCCTCTGATTAAGCTGAACATAACAACTATCAAGGTAGATTCCAAGAAGTGTGCCATCACTATGTTGTGAGCAATAGTACCTAAAATTAATAAAATGAAAAGATTACATTGACTATACTTGATAACAAGCTACAATTATGATCAGTGTTTTTGAGAATCTGGGGGACTTCTGGGAAGAAGCTGAAAAACCGTAAAAATTCCAGTCTCCATAATAGTCAATTTTTGAATATCCTGTGCCCAACGCTACCTACCCGTGGTTTCAAGTGCAAGAGAAGGGTCTCTACTTAAGTTCCTAAGTCCATTGGTAAATTAAAAAAGTAAACTAAAAAATTTCCACATTAGACCTTTCTTATAGCAATGAGATTTCAAAATATATATATTTTGACCATGATTGGAAAAGTAGACAGTCAGATTACCGCATGGGCGCAAAATGAAAGGAAAAACGAAAAAAAAAACACTGCTCAACCTTGATACCACGGTCACTCGTCTCTTTCTGATTATGGGGATAACGGGAGGAAAAGGCCGTGGAATTGCGACATGAGATTTTCTTACATTCTGAGAAAATTATAAATACATCATTTCGTGCCCTTTCAGATGAACGTTCAGCGCAATGGTTAGTAGGCTAGGCGTACAGTATTTGTTGTTTTGGATGAAATTAAAAATTTTTCAAGCAAAGTACTAATAAATAAATATAAAACAAATATATTTCTGTTAATATAAATATGATGTTTTTGTAGAAGTTTCATTTGCGCTGTTAAAGTATATGAGATATAAATTAGCTAAATGTTGGTTATGGCTAACATTTAATCATAATCCTACTAATAGCTAAGCTTCAAAAACCTAAACAATTATAAGTATTTAGGAGATGTTTTCAAACACTGTTGTGGTTTAAGTCTTTCCTTCGAATTGGAAAAACAAAATACAGCAAAATGGAACTGTAACGTTCCTTCAGCAAGAACGATTTTTTTATGTAACCAACAGTGTTAATGACACAATATGAATTTGTTTGTCATATTAATCATTGTGTTTTTATATGAATCGTTATGTGCCGTTTCGTCTTTATGTAGGTGCATTCGTTTGTCTTTGCGTTTTGTTATTAATGAAATAGTACAACAATATTTTTTATAACTCAATAAGAGATAGTTTTAATGAACTTCACTAAAAGCAGTGACAGACAGTATAAACTAACACTCCAGGAAGCTATGGCTATAACTTTTTACTGAAAAACCATAATTGTACTCAAGCAAGTATTGGAAAATAGTGACAAAATCCGTCTACACTCATTTAGTTCATGACCCCAATTTAACAAAAAATGTGCATAAAACATGCTGTGAGGTAGTAATCAACTAGACATTTTATATGTATTAAACTTACAGCTTGTATAATGCTTAAACATTGTACTAAGCTATTGTAAAAGCCAAGAACTAAGTTAAATTTACCTCGTGAAAAGCTAAATATTCCTACTCTTACCTTCCGAATAGACGTCCCCCCCACTAATTTCTATTTGAAAATTTTTCCACCCCACCCCGCTCTTATTCAGACCCCCGCCCCCCCCCCCCCGCTAATTAATTTTGCCTAATTTTTTTCAAAACTTTGTTCAATTTTCTTTGTCAAAGACACAACTTACTCATTTAATTCATTTACGTACGTTTTTTTT
>JAYJMG010101072.1:0-16288 GCA_036873935.1 Stomotoca atra
GAAATTTAATTCGGAAATTACCCCGATACACCCCGGGTTGTTTTCGGGGTAATCTCGGGGTATCGGCACCCTCGTGGCATGGCTTACTTTTATTTTCACATTATTTTCATATTATACTTATTTTTTACCGTGGATGATTCCTGGAATCAATAAGCATTCCTAGGTAAAAAATAATTAAAAATAATCACCACATTCCGCATTGATGAAGGAAGGTAAAAATGACATTAAATGAAGATTCAACCAACTATGGCCTTAGTTCCTTTAATTTTTGCGCCTCTTTTATTTTCGTTCCCTCTATTTTCCGCACCTTAAATTTTTGCGCGTCCCTTTAAAATAGATATTAGCGCACCTATCACTGAACTTTTTTCACACGAATCTTTTTTATTAATGGTTCTCTGTGAATTTTGCAGTTGCAAGGTAGAAACTTATGTGATCAGATATATATCCCTAAAATATAAAAAAAAAAGTTATTCCTGCTTTAACTATAATACAGTTAAACCTGTCTACAACGACCACTCTATTACCAAAATTATGTGGTCGTTATAAGCAGGTGGTCATTCTCTAGAGAAAACCTGTTTATAAACATGTTAAGCATCTTCGGAACATTTTTTGGTCGTTATGCAGGTTTTTATTAATTTCTTAAACACGAGTATGTAGAAACATTTAGTCGAACATAGTGACTTTAACAAGGCTTGTGTAGCTTTTTTCTAACTCCTACTTGTGTTCTGCTTACTTTTACTTTGATAACGACCCAGGAAAAGTAACGTAGCAACAAAGAATACTCGTAAGATTTTATCTTCTTTCATGCGCAATAGTTGAAAGTGCCAATTCAAAATTCCGATTGCTGTTTGAAAGCTTTATATTAATGTTGCATGTATTGGAGTGACTCTGCCTTTGTTCCTACTGCAAGCTTAATTGTCTGGCGGCAGTATGGAACTACTGGTAGAGAAAACGTTGTTTTCTAAGGGTGCCATATTGCAACAACACGAAATAAACGCTCAACAAAGAAGTAGCTGAGTCAAACATTCTGTGTTCTTCACATGTTTTTGTTATCACGAGACTTAGAAAAAGTGGTTGTTGGTGGCGTTAGGCAGGTGGTCGCTAAATCCAGTAGCATTTGACCACAATTTTGATTGGGCGGACTTTGCTGTGGTTTTTAAGGGGAGGTGGTCGTTCTGTTGAGGTGTTCGTTAACACAGGTTTGACTGTACTCCCACGCCGCAGCATTGAAATGGCATGTTCCTATGTCATGTTACTGTAGAGTTCAAAGTGGCTTTTTGAATTTTAACGTTTTTAGTAACTTTCCAATTTCATGCACCATTAATTTTTGCGCACCCGAATGAAAAAAGGAACTAAGGTAGCTAGATTTTATTGAAAATGGAGGAATCGTGTTGATAAAGAAAGCTATTCAGAACTAGAAACATATGTTCAACATTCTTGCTTTACAAATTGTGTAAATATTATATACCAGGGGGTAATGTTATATTATTATGAAACTAAACATTTTGTCGAAGTTAAAAATGTTTCAAATGTCATTGGGGAGGCTACCAAATACAGCCATATATATAGGAGCAAGTTTGCCAATGTCTCTTGCCCGGCAATCCTCATTTAACCATATTAGGCCAAGGTAAATGCATAAAGTGCCTGACACATGTTTGATTGTTAATAATTTAATAAAATAATTACTTTCTTTAATTTTAAAGCTGGGGAAGGGCAACTAGTATTTGTTTAAAAAATAATCTGTAGGTTCAAAAATTTCAATAGAAAAACCTGTTAATTTTTGTTGAGTGGAAAAGTTCATTATCAACATTACCCCTGGATTTTACTAAAATGCTGTTTACAAGGATTTGGCTGATCAGGGACACATAGACTCGGGATATAGATGCTAAAAATTTCAAATTTTTTGGTTGCAGTTTTGCAAGAGCACTTAAAATATGAGTATGATAAACCCATGATATATGTACATACACCATGTTGAACTTGGCTCATGCCGCGCTAACCTTCTGCGGAGTTAGGCAGTTGGTTAGCAATCTTGCTCTGTTACCAGCAGGGTTAGATGTTGAGATGGTGTGGGTTCGAGTCCTCTCACTTACACAATCACTTAAAATAAGTTCACACCTTGGATGTTGATCATTTAAACTCATCTTCAAAATGATTTTTTTGTTTCAAGGTGTTAGTGAAAGCATAGCTGATAAGTCGTAGAAAAATAACAATAGAGCACCATACTACTTGTTATTTTAGCATGCTCAAAGTTTCTAGCTGGGAGTTTTTTAAAAATCGTTTTTTCTGAAAATAAATTTTATTTCAAAATCTAACCAATAATGAGTTCCTTTTACATGAATAATTATCGAGAAGTATGAATAATTATATTTGGTTTTTGAAATAATTATTCCAGTTGGAAATAATTAACCATCAAAGCTTACATTAGCATAATGCATATTAAACTTCTTTTTGTTATATCTTTTAAAGAAATAAATTGTTTCAAAAACCCTGACACGGTTTTTCAGCTCAATCTTATTAAAACACGATGCAATAGGTTTCACATCGATTAGCTTTCTGTTCGTGTAAAAGGAACTCTCTAAGCTAACTTAGGTACTTTTTTAGGTTGATCTCAAATTTCCAGAAACAAATTATTATCAAAATTTACTAATTAGACCATCATTTAGAGGGAAAAAAGAGCTTTTCAAAAATATATACTTTGATATTACAATTATTTAAAGTTTGGGAAATATTGAGTAAAAACCGAAGGTGTGTATGTTTCCTTTACAGTAACCTTAATTGCCTTGAGTTCCTGTTAGTTATTTTTTTTTTGTCATGGATTCTACATGGTCCATGAGGGACAAAGAAAAGAGCAGAAATCCTGCAGTGCTTGGATTTACAGGCAGTGTCAGCAGGCGGTGATCCTTAGTAATATGAAAAACCAAAAATTGTGAAATTCATAATGCCGTTGTAAACATGTTGCTTGCGGGTTGTCCTCATCCAAATTTAAAATTTCATCTTCCATATTGATATGACTCAATTACAACCTGTAGAAAAAATATATGATGACACTGCAGACACATTATAGATCACTTAGGACTTACCATCTACCCTGTGGGGTCACAGTTCCTCATTTACAGTTTATATTTATCAGTTATCTTCTGCGGTAGTTGCTTTGGAATGGCTTTTGGTGGTGTTGTGTGGGCTGTTGCAAGATGGTGTTTAAAATCAGATAACGTATGGTCAAAAATACAGCTTTTATTGTTTTTTGCCAATTTTACCAACTGCGCTAGATTGGGGTTGGTAGGTGGGTTTGCTTCATCTTAAAGTAATATGCACTCACACTAAACGATGTAACTATAATAACAACTCGAAAACGCATACTATATTCTGTATTTAGTTAGATTCACCTGCTAAATGCCCTGAAAAGGAGCCCAAGGATTCTAGAAGCCATTTGAAGAAAATTTCTGTATCACATGTTTCCTACTGGTGTAAGCAATTCCGATATAACAGGTATAAGCTGACTGGTGAAAGCTATTACTTTGTGCTTAAAATTTTTTTACCAAGAGCTTGAATTTTTAACAGCCATTTCTTGAGCATTTTGTGGCACCAAATCATTTTAAAATATGCACGGAATCGATCCAGGCTTTTTTAGCTTGTCGATAGTAGATAGGCTAAAGGTAAAGTTTGCTGCAGCAAAGATTTGATGTCAGTGCATTGCATCTCCAGCAAAGATGCAAAGAACTGACGTCATTGCATTGCACCCCTAAATTTGGTTTCCGTATCAAAGAAACTAAGTGGAAAAACTTTTAGTGGTTTCACATTACTAATGGGTCTTATATGGGTCATCCTACTCTTTGTGACTTCAGTGGAGTGTTGAACATGCTTATACCTCTGTAACCGCTCATCAAGACTGAACGAACACGGACCAGTTTACGCTTTGTTTTACCCAGTAGATCACCATGATCACCATGCTACATGCTGGTAGATATGGTAGATTTAACCGACTAGTCACCACTGATTTTAATGGAATTTGAAGTGAAATTATTTCCGCTAAATTAGGAGAGAAAATGCCAAATTGAGAGAAAACTCCTAATTAGAAGTTAAAAGGAATTCAAACCTTTTCAAAATGGAGGCTGAATTTCATTTCCAATATTGGTACTGGCTACAAGGAATGCTATTTTCAAATCTGCACCATCTATACATGTATATTAATTGCCATTGTCACTGCTGTGTTACCATACCTTTTATAGACCACGTATGAAACTGTGACGATTTACATACATATTTTTCATAGGTTCACACTCTCCCTGGTGCACACTACATTCCATTTCATTGCTGTAAAAGAAATGGTACTTCAAAATTAACAAAAACACGAAAGAGAGCGGAACCTTTTTTTGCTTCATTATTTGTTTTGAGAGAAAAGGAACTAAGAAAACAAAGTAGAGAAAAGAAAAGCAGCAGAGTAGAAGTCAATAAAGAGAAGTGTAGCTGCAAGTAAGGGTGAAGTGAAGAGAGATACTGTAGTAAGAGAGAAGTGACGAGATAAAAAAAGATTTGCGTTACGAAATGTAAGCTACAAAGTTTTTTGTTATAGCTTTTGTTTTGTTATGTTTTTGTGTTTTTATCATTTTCTGTGGTGTCATGAAACGCTTCTTTTATTTGCTAAGTAAAGCCATACTCATTACTTCTATAGATTTGCTGAAGTCGTAGAAGTTAAAGTTGTTAAAGAAAAGTTGCTGTTCAAGTTTAAAGTCAAGTTTAAGCAAGTTAGGTTGGAATTTTATGTTTTTTAACAAGCCAATTATAGTGTGTTATCATTGTTTCCTTATTGTCTTCAGTGGTGATGCTAAAGTAATTTGTTATTTATTTGTTTCACAAAATGTTTTAGGTTATAAGTTCAGGTTTTTATCGCAAACCTGGACTGCTTTCCTAAACCATGGTAGGATTGATTTGCAGCGAGTGCAAAAATATGGGTTCAAATCCCGTGTAATCCCATTTTATACTTCTTTCATGAGTCATTACTATGATAAGACGCACCAATTTTTGGTGCATGTGAACACTCTTATGTTTGTTCAAGGAGTTATAAAAAAATTTCACTGAACTGAGCTAGCCAGCAATGCCAATGTTGTTAACTTTACAGCTTTGTGCAAGTTATTGATTGCTGACTTTTTATTTATTATTTTATCATTTTGTTTTTGACTAAAAAGAAAGGTTCAATCTGTACTATAGTGGATCACTTTTGAAGCTGCAGAATATTATATTCATATAAATGCAATAATTGTGAAATTCCTGCAAAAATTCAATCCTATTTCCTAGATACTAAGCTCACCTTTTTTCTTAACATCTATGACGAAATGTAAATGACGAAGAAGCTAGCGTGAAGCGTTAGGTATCCTGACTATATATTGTAAGCAAATGTTAGAATTTACAGAACTTCAACTTCATGTTTCTTGATAATGTTTCATTTTGAATTGTATTTGTTTTCTGAAAGTCTGAATTAATTTTTTTTGCTTCTGAACTAGCCAGTATTATTTGTAAAACTTTTAGCAAACTAACATTAATGAAAATTGTTGTGCGTAAGTAAGCTAGTGAGTGTTTCCATGCGTAATGTGTAAGCGGTGTAAGTAGTTAAACAGTAACGTTTTTGGACGTTCACCAGTATTATAATGAAATTATGAAAAATTAGGTTTTGTCGTAGAGCTTTTTGGCTGCAGAATAGAATTGGAATGAAGATTATTTGAAGATATTTCATCAAGGCAGATGCTTTCGATTGGCGACTCATAGACTTCCACACGCATGAGTTTTCACGCATTTGTTTATTTACTATGAAAACATGGACTGAATTGTATTAATGCAATTCAGCTTAAAGTATAAAGAAAACATGATTTCTGTCTTGAGTTTTCAGTTTGTAAGACAAGTTGTGATGAACAAGTCTCGCATGTCGAATAAGCGAATACAAAAAGATTTTAATGAGAACTTTAAATATTTTATCTGTTCATTTCTTTAGCTTGTCAGTGTTATAAGAACTGACTTTGTATTAAAGGCAGCTGTATTTTGTTGTAAACGAGGCTTTGTTTGAACATAAAAATCTATATTTAATCAATGGCAAGGTGTTTAAGAAAGAATTTAGGTAGTTTTTATTTATTTAGTAATTATAACATGTAAAGATGTATGTACATTATCTGTAAAATTCTTTTTTCTTTATCCATCATGGGCAAATGTTTAAATTGAGGTAAATTGGTGTGTTTGTCTATTTCTAATGACGAATACATATTATTCATTTGTATTTTTATATTTTTATTATCGAAGCATAAAGGTTACTTGTTGCTGTTGAGCTTGATAAGGTAAATCTTTTTTAAATTATAATTATCACAATGCATTATCGCACATTTTCTTTAAGTGGATGAGAAGATGTAAGTGGATGTCTGAGCGGCTCTAATAGTAGTTGATGAGCATTATGTTGTTGTGTTTCAAAGTGGTTTAAATTATTGAAGCTAAGTAAATGTTTTGTCTGTAGTAAGCCTTGTAGCAGAAAAGTGTAGTGGTAAATTTTATGGATTTCCAGTTCCTTTGGATAAAATCTTGGCTTTTGATGTGCTTGGCTCTCTGGAACTATTCATATGTTTTGATATGTTTTGTCAACGTCAAATAATGTCTGAAAAAAGCTTTACGCAAATGGTTCAAGCTTTCATTCATACCTTTCTTTTCCTATTCCTTATAGCCCAGTTTCCTGCCGTCTCCTCTACTTCAAACCAAAAAAAGAATATTAATAATAAAGAGCAGAGAAAAGGAGGATCAGAAGCCTGGACTAATTCCTTAGGTTATGTTGAAAATAAGTTAGTCACCCTTGCATCTGTTATTTGCTTGTTAAGTAAGTAAGTCTCTTCAGATTTCTTAGTGTACATAGTGTTTGTTCAGAGGGGGGTTTGTATGTTTTTTGTTTTGTTCTTTTTAATTTGTCAGTGTTTGTTTTTAGAATTTATTGTTAGCTTGTGAAGACACTTAGATAAGTATAAGTTGTTTATTCAGTTTGTTTCACATTTTCGCAAGTATTCATTATAATAATGTGAGGTGATTATGTTTGTATGCAATGATTTTTTTATCATTGTCTGTCATAGCTACTGATCTGCACTATTATGTGACAACGTTTGCAGCCTGAAATATGATTTAATGCCACTTGTGTTGAATGAAACTTGAGGTACGTGTTTAAATTCGATCAAATCAGTTATACTATGTGTTTGATGTAGTTTTTTCTCAAAATAATAAAATAAATGTTTGAAAGTAATACATTCGAGTTCTGACTGTGTTTTTGTTGTAATCTGGTGTTGCTTAAGGTTTCGCTTTTTTGTTTGTTTTTGTTTTTACTGCCTTGTACCTCTTCTTTTAGTAACTAAAATGTAGGTGCAATGTTAACTGGAAGAATTAAAGTAAGAACAAAACAAGTCATTTATTATTAAAAAATGCAACCATATTTATATTGAAATTCAAAACAAATTTTATATTAAAATTCTAATTATAATATAAAATTTGTTTTGAATTTCAATATAACAAAACATTTGTTTGCAAGAATATTCTGTTGTTTGTGCTGTGATGTATTTTATATTTTAATGTTCTCCAGCAGCATGTTGATCGTCAGACTTTGGACTTTGTTTTGTTCTTTATTTCATCAAGCTGTCTGAAACAACAGGATTTAAATTAAAGTCAGATTAAAGATTTCTCTACACTTTTGATGTACAGCTACAGTGTCTTGCAGTTTAAAGAGTCAAATCTAATATGAGAATACGCAGAACCGTCAGTTCTAATTATAGTTACAGTGCGTTAATGTTGTCTACGTCATTTCAGATTTGCATTGCTGTTTTGAGTAAGTGGTAATTTATCTTCACATTTCACAAACCGCAAAACATTTGTTTTTATTGATTCTTGATAGCATATCCTTCCGTGTCACTTGCGCGATCCGTTCTGTCTGCGAGAAACATTAAAGGCATATAGAAACCAGTTATGGTAGAACAAATGAGAGGCAATTCTGCACTTAATATAAACAAATTTGTAATTGTTTGATGATTATTTTCACATAAGTTATCTGCTCCAAGTACTTTGTTTCAAAACTTTTTCATGAGCTAAAAGATTTTTGGATGCAGCAGACACTCATTTATGTTATTCAAGGAATTTATCATAATTGGATGAATTAAATTTTGACTTTGTATTACTATCTTTTTTAATTCTTTTTCACTTTCTAGATAGCAAAACAGAAAAATATGACAATATTTGAAAGCTGAAAATGTTTGTAGGCTATGCGTGCCTGGTATGTTTTGTGATCTCCCTAGTGGATGCTAATTTCTATGCCAATAAAACCCATGATTATGGTGGCGTACGAGGCGAAGTTATGATTGGTGGCTTGGTAGCAGTGCATGATGATGACGGTGGAAACAATGTAAATTGCAATGTTACGGATGTTAGTTTATTTGGCATTCAAAGAGTTGAAGCAATGAGATATGCCGTGCATAAGGTTTGTGATCCAAATTTCTTCTTTAAAGTTTGTCCTGCTCTTGTTAACTTTTAAGTTCAAAGCCATTTTGAAACATTTAGATTAACAGTAACAAAGATATTCTTCCTGGAGTAACATTTGGTATCGAAATTCGAGATTCATGTGGTTCTGAAACAAGAGCATTGGATCAATCCTTGCAATTCGTTATAGACCGCGTACCAACAGTATGCCAAAAGAAAACGAATGAAAACACAATGTTTGGTGTAGTTGGAGCAAGCACTAGTTTGATTACCGCTGAAGTTGCCAATCTGCTCCGTTTGTTTCGAATACCACTGGTAAGAACTTTACTTTTATGGATTTTACTGTTAATTGCTGAAAGTTACGACTTGTGTTTCGTCATGGTTTTCTATATGCATTGGTACTCTAACAATGTCTGTATCATCACTAATAAGGGAATTCACAATATCAACAGAAAAATTAAGTAATTACGAAGCTTCCTCCAAATGTTGGAATAATTTAATTTGTTTTATTTTTTTGTTAATGTTTATGTTTGTCAAACATTTTGTTCTAATTAATTAAGTCTTTAATTAGTATCTAATTATTTGTTCAAGTAATCAAAATACTACCGGTAACCATAAGCGATATCAAAACGAATGCTTATGAAAAAATGGTCTTATATGCAGAATGTCCTATAGTTCCTTCTTATAGTATGACTCAAGTATGCCTCATGACATATCCTGTGTAGTATAGTATCAGATTTTTTGTCTCTGTTTCCCACTGTGGCCACAGAACATTTCAAAGCAGAGGATGGAGGGAGGTGTTTTTACACTAATAGTTTATGATGTGACACTGTGGTGTTCCTAGTTGGTTAAAGTTTTTTTCTCTTTTCTCTTTCTTTGTCTTTTTTTCTCATTATATTTCCCCTTCTTTTTTTTAGGTTTCATACGCTGCAACAAGTACTGAATTAAGCGACAAAGCGAAGTATACTTTTCTGTTACGAACTATACCTCCAGATTCTATGCAATCCATGGCAATGAGTCAATTTATCACAGATATACTTGGCTGGCAGTCCGTCTTTGTTCTTTACTCTGCTGGTAGCTATGGCGAACATGGACATGATGCTTTCCTTACTGCTGCACGAAGGAAGAACATTTGTGTTGTCGATTCAGCCAAGATACTTCCAGGGATCTCTGTTGATAAAATGATCAGAATTTTGAATTCATTTCGAGAAAATGAAAAAAATGTTTTTGGCATAGTTGCTTATTGCGAGTTGCATGATATTCGTACAATAATTGAAGCTCTTGAGAAAGACAGTAACTTAAATTCTTTTCGCTTGATTGGCAGCGACAATTTTATTCTCGGTCCGAGATCTAATCGATCTGTTATATTTTCATTGCATTACGATGAAAAAGATCTTGCAGATTTTCATAAGAACTGGTATAGTAAGGTGACACGAAGAAATACCACTGAAAAAGAGAACCCATGGCTTCATAGTTATTGGAATAAGCATTGTAACGAATCAGAAAATGGTGAATGCTTCCTTTGTAGTTATAATATAACTGACGATTCAACGGATTGCCCACGCGATGACAAATTATCATATACAATTGATGCTGTTTATTCATTTGCATATGCGATACATAATGCATTATGGAATGGATATGCTGGTAATTTAACGAAACTCCTAAGCAGTATTGATCTGAAGTCTGATAATTTCTTGCGGTATTATTTAAAAAATATCTCTTTTGAGGGTTTGTCTGGGTTTGTGTCCTTCCCAGAAAATGATTCCATAGCCCGTGGTTTTTATGATATAAATCAATTTGATGCTGAAGGGAACCTAAAGGTTCTTGGTACTTGGAACAGACGTAACCTAACATTAATGGATGACATTGAGAAAAAGTTTTTTGGTTCTAGTACATGTCAACACCAATGCCAAGTTGGTGAAAAGCGTGTTCGCAAAATTAAAGCTTGTTGTTGGGATTGTGAGAAATGTAAAGACGGAGATTATTTAAAAACAAAGTATGAATGTGAAAGGTGCGCTCTTGGTCAGAAACCTAATAAGACAAGGAATGGTTGCTACCAGTTACCACTTCGTCACATAACGACACTTTGGAAGGTGATTTTGTATACATTAACTTGTCTTGGAATACTTGCTACAGTTTTTACAATAAAAACACTCATTTGCCATAATGATACACCACTTGTGAAAGCGTCTGGTCGAGAGTTAACTTATATCCTCTTGTTTGGTATTTTAATGTTGTTTTCCATGTCGTTTATGTTGTTAGTATATCCTGGTGTTGTTGTTTGTGGAATAGCAAGATTTGGCATTGGATTTTGCCTTTGTTTATGTTACGGATCTTTGCTGGTCAAAACGAATCGTATTGCTAGAATTTTTTCAGGCCGTCAAGATTTATTATTTCTCACGCCGAATTGGCAAGTTATTCTGACATGTTTGTTAATCATGCCACAGATTCTGATTGGTGTTATTGGATTGATTCAAGACCCACCAAAAAGAGAATTTGATCATTCATTCAAAAACATTGTGTTCATAAAGTGTAATTCAGAAACCGTTGATTTGATCGGTGCTATTGCATATAATTTGGTACTGGTTTTTTTAAGTACATACTACGCCTTTAGGACCCGAAAAGTTCCTGCAAACTTTAACGAAGCCAGATACATTGGCTTTGTGATGTATACCACTTGCGTCATATGGCTAGCCTTTCTACCTGTGTTTTTTGGTACAAACTCAGAATACAGAACAATCTTTCTAATGCTGGACATGATAATGAATGCAGCTACATTGCTGATAGGATTATTTGGTATTAAGATTTATATCATACTTCTAAGACCCGATAAAAATTCCAGATCTTATTCAAAGACACGGTCCATCACATTTTATTCACACGATTCAGAAACTGTTAATGGGAGTATTACCGTGGAAGGTAAGATCAGATATAAGTCTATGAATATTTGTGAAATTATTTCTTAGAAGGATTTTACATATTAATTACTCGATTTTGTTCAAGAGAAGCGGCCAATTACAACAGTTGTCGACAACAACAACTACAAAAGTTGTCAACAATTCTTTTCTCAACTGGCCTCATTCCCTGTTTTACTATAATTGCAAAATTTGAGTTCAAATGCATGAGATGAGCTCTGTGAAGGCATGTTTTCGAATGAAAGAACCGAAACACTTTTTATGTTGAGTGGCTTGCTATGTCTATAACTTTTTAAAAAATTATCTATGATCGTTTTCACTTGTGTGACCTTTTCATCATGTTTCCAAACAAGGAATAAAGGTGGACAGGAAATTCAGTGTTGTGGCTAGAACAACTTGTCGAAGACTTTGGAATCAACAAAAGGCGCCAAAATTACCTTCGTTTTTTCAGAGATGCAAAATCAGGGATGCCATGGCCCAATATTTGACAGAGAAATTAAGTTTCACTGTAGCCTATTTTTACTAATTTCCTATAAGAGCTTGTCTTTACTATTTAGTTGAATTCTCATACTGCTCAAGAAAATTGTAAATAAGAAGGGCGAAGGGCTGAAGGACTGACTCAGGGCACTAAAATTGTCTTAAGAGCTTGTCAAAGAGCTGTTTTTCACTGTTTAGTTGAATGTCCGTTCTGCTCACAGAAGTTGTAGACTACCGTATTTTTTCGAATGAACGCCCGGGGCGTTTATTTAAAAATCAAATATTTGTGGGGGCGTTTATTCGAAAAAATACGGTGGTCCTCTAAGGCTGTTGCCAGTATTATTTGATTTTCTGATTGTCATTTATTTATTTTCAGCTCAAAAAGATGGAGTTGAATTCGGGAAGAAAGATGGTATCATAGCTGCGCGCTTCAAAAAATCTTCAACAGACACATCGCTTGTGCCATACTCAGACTTTAATAACACCAATGAACTCTCAAACGGCAGTATTACAAAAGCAGAGCTCGAGCTGATGCGGACGAAGAATCGAAAAAAGGACAGTTTCGTGCCGAACGAAGATGATCGATTGAATATGAATGACGTGAGAGGAGAGGATGCTCCAATTATCATCAGTAGTAGTAGACCTCAACTTCGTAATCATCTGAGTATGCCAGAAATTGAACTGCACGAGCGTTTGAAAAAAACTTTAACGATGTGAATAACACGAACGAAAAGAGACTTCATTTTACGCTAATGCAAGAAAAGTGTGCAATTTTTTATTTTTTATTATTTTCCTCAAACATCTGTCTGTCATGGTTGTGGTGCTATTTTTTTTTATAGTGTTTAATAGCGTTTCGTCTATTGTTCTGTAAATACGTTTTGTCAGTGTCGTACATTTGCAAGGAGTGGTTGAAAAAGAAAGGTTCTTTTTTCTTTTTTCGCGAATCGTCCAGGTGTCTCTATTTCGTTAAGTTTACTATTTTAATTTTTGGCTACTGACCAGACCGAAATTTAGAGGTCAACTGTGTTAAATAGCTTTGGCCATATACGCTTGTAAACAGAGGGTTTGCATTGAGATCTAACTTTTAATTTCCGAGCAAATTCCAAAAAAATCTCGAAGGTTTTATTTTCTTACTTGTGTAGAGCCTGGTAATCCTCCAGTGCATATTGCATATTGCATATATAATTATTATAATTATTAGCATCAACATAATAACAATGAAACGAAATTTAGCATGTTGCATAAATAAATGGTGTTTTTTTCCTCGTCCGTATGTGCGTGTGTATGTGGCCTTATATGCATCTGCAAATAAAATACATGAATACGAAGTATAGACAGAGAGATTTTATTGATTTTAAAAAACGAGAACATAGTTTTATATATAATTTTGTAAATATTCCCTGATTCACTTATAGTTTTATAACCGTTGGAAACTTTCTTCTAAGATTCTTTAGAAATTTTGTACTATATATATATATATATATATATTATGATAAAATTGTTCTGATTACATCAACCTCGAACCCAGGGCTTCTTCTCCTTTTTGATGAAAAAGGAGAAGAAGCCCTGGGTTCGAGGTTGCTGATTACATATATATGACGACGTCTTTTTTGTTGTTTTTATGTAATTGGTTTGATAATTGTGTGGTTTTCTGTTTTGTTATTGTTGTTGTTTTTATACGGAAACCATGTCAACACTGGCTTAACGTGGCCAAACGACCATGCAATTACGTACTGGCTTTGTTGCAACATTGTGCGATCATAAAATGTCCATAAATATAGTGATCTATTATTATCATGACTCAATTTTAGTGGTATGGTATGGATAAACTTCTAGTGGCTGACGTTTAATTTTGAGTCTCCATTTTTGACCGACCTCTTCATACCACTAAAAGTGCATCTTGATAATAATCAGGAATTTCGAATATTGTCAACTAAATTTTGACTTTATTGTTACGTTACCTTCTGCAAATAAATGTCCAATTACGTAGGAATGACGTTTTTGTTAAATATTCACACGCAAGGGAAAATCGATTGTTAATATTGACGAAATTCTCACACCCTTTTCTGACAGGGATGAGTACTGATTACACCACTGATTAAAAAAATGTTCATTGCTGCTAATTCGTTACAACATTTCTTGAATATTGAAATAGCCTTTGGCAGTGTTAATCAGCTGTGCGCGGGAGTTCGTGCAAATCTGAATTAAAATTTTAAAAATTAGAACAGAACATTCTCCGTAAGTTCCATTAATATATAATAAAAGACTTGAGCAATCAATAGGTAGAGATAACAGGCTTCCATTGATATTCGAATTGTTATATTCAAACTTCTTTGATTGGCAACTTAATACCTAGGCCTTTCATGTAAAACGAATTTCTTCAAAAGAAACATATGTTCGGGTTTTAAATAATAATGGTGTCGAATGAAAACATTTTTTTCTGCCGATTTTTTTGTCCATTGTACCACTCAAGATATTGAGATATTTAAAACTAAGGTTTTTGAGGTAACTTGGTTTATGTTCGTGTGTACGTTTTTGATCAGGTTAGTGAGTGAGTCAAGTTATAAAAACCGAATCGACAACCTCGAACCCAGTGCTTCTTCACCTTTTTGATAAACTGATAGCTATCAGTTTATCAAAAAGGTGAAGAAGTCCTGGGTTCGAGGTTGACTAAATCGAGTTTTCGCAATTTTTATTTTTATTTAGCTGTTTATTTTTGTGTATTGTTTGGCTTCTCGACGTCGTTATTTTCATACGGAAGTTTACGGAAAACGTAAACAAATATATTTACTCAACTTATTCAACGAGTTAATATTTTGTGAAGGGATTAAAGTGCTCGTGGATAGCGTGTTACTTGTTCTACGAAAATACCGACTCAGTATTAGCCAATCAGATTGTTCCTATTCTCTACCGTGCAGCCGAATAAAGCCTGTAATCTGCCATTCTTCCTGATTTCCGCGCGGTTTTTGAACTAATTTTAAGCCGATAAGAAAGTGGCTTTTTGTTTTTTTTGTTGATCCAGTTGGCGTGCTATTTCTTGATAAATAAACTAAAGGTCATATTGCGCAGCAACCCAAAATTGTTATTTTGTGAGTTTTCTATTTTTGGAGCTGTCGATTTGCGAGGAAATTAAGGCTAATAAAGTTTTAAAACCGAATGTATTATCTTGCACCTGGTTCCTTAACCGTTAATCAGTATTGTAATGGTTTGAGAGGCTTGGTAACTAGCTTAGTTTTATGAATGAAAAGATTATGTCTTAACATAATTGATTTTTTTCTAAAAAGAACATCCGTGGTGGAGAACATTTTTTGTATTTACACGAAATGCATTTAAAATTTTGAAAACAAGGATTTCAAGTAGAGAAATTTCCGACCAGTTTGTAACGACGAGAGAAGGAAGTCAAAATGGCTTGTTGGGAGCCACTAAGAAACGAAGGTAAAAAAATAATTTTTTCCGCTTTTTGTGAAGACAAGTTTTTCGTCGCTAAGCACACTTGCGGAGTTTTCGCATCATGTTAGCTTTGTTAAATGATCACCTGAAGGAGATCGTTCTTATGAACAACCGAGTATCGTATTGAACTAGTCTCGTTTATGTCTCGTTTTCTTTATTTCTTTGGGGATTGTTTTGGAACGAAAAAATCGGCTTGCATCTGCCATTATTCAGCATAAGTAGCAAAAGCAGCGTTTGCCGAATGTAATGCATGTGGAGTAACAAAGTGCTTAGATAATTCTTTCCTCTTGACCTAGGGCGCAGAAGCAACGGCAAATATTCTGGGGACTCTATCTTGAATCAGATTTTAGTATTTTGTTGAGTTTTCCTCAACCTTTTTCATCTACGTCTTGGCAATCTCTGTTTATACAGTTTTATTTTTCTGATTTCGTAAAACTGGACTTCCATTTTCAACTTCTGGTAGAATGGTAGGCAGGTGCTTCATCATAACAGATTTCTCTCTGACATTAATTCTGGATATGTTTACGTCCAAACCTTGATTTCCACTGAAAGGCAGACCACTCAAAAAACGTGCTTCGTGTCTTACAGTTTTTCCTTATAACTAATTTGATTAGATCATATTACAGTGGCGTTATTATTATAAAACTTTGGAATAAAACCAACGTTGTTAACTGGACTCAAACTTTGTACCCAGATCCTTTATCTATTCTACATGACGGTTTCGGTGTAAGGACAAAAACAAAGGCCAGGGACAGGCCCTGATCCGTGGTTAAATTTCCCTTAATTTTCTCTGCTTTGTCTATAGTATTGTAAGTTAGATTTCTGTGTATAATGAGACGGAAAGGAAGTGAAACTCCAATTGGATCTCACGCACCTGACAATTGAGCTCTTTAACACCAACAAATTTTCGGAATATTCTAAATCCAGTCACTACGAACGTTAGTGACGTATTCAAA
>JAYJMG010102183.1:0-12712 GCA_036873935.1 Stomotoca atra
AAAGAGCCAATACTAGAATTGGCAAGGGAAAAGCTTGTGGAGGACATGAAAAAGCATCAGGATAAAAAGGTGGATCCAAACTGCAAGCGAGACTTGAACTGTGCCAAACCCAATGCGAAGTCGCAAGATATGTTGCAGCTATACAGACAACAACAAATGCTTGTGCCCCAAATGCCTGTCCAATCACCATTGATTAATGCTGCAGAGATCTTTTATAATTTTCCAGAACTGAGACAAAATGGTATTACTGAAGACATGCTTCAGAGTTTAGCTGCTCGTATACCTAATCTAGAAGAAAAAATTTATAAGCACTTTGCAACAAAGACTAAAGCAGAAATGAAGGCTCGCCATTACAATGACCTTGCTTTGTCGAAAGTAGAATTAATGAAACACTACAATAAATTAATGAATGATAGAACTACAACTGATTTTATGCAGAGCCTTCTAATACATCCTGTTACTGAAATTGCTGATCAACAGCACATGATTGAACAAACCATTAATGGTAATCAGAAACCGTGCACTCATAGCGGTGGTTGCGGTGACTTTCTCCCTGAATCAATCGCGTACAAACCACCACATGCTTTGCCTCCAAAACCTGACGTGCCAGTTAAAAATGCATATCATGCGTTAACAGGTTACCATGATGTCACCAAATGGACACCTGATCATCTGATGCCGAGTGGCCCAGACCCGAGGTTTGTGGAATATTACCATCAGTATCTTTTAGGGAAACCAGCGGAACCTGAATTACCACCAACAATACGGCCACCACCTCCCGATCCAACAGCACCCTACATCGAATATTCAGTTGACCAAGTGCCAATGGAACACCTACCTTTCTCGTTATCACCGGCCGCACCAATACCGCCACCTCCTTCACCATCATCCTTGCCTGGTCATCAGATTGAGTATTCTGTTGAACCATTACCTTTCTCACCACCATCTCCATCGCCTCCTCCACTTCCACCACCCGCATTGGGTGCACCAGTAATGCCGCACATTGAATTATCAACTTTTGTGGAGCATCTACCTCCTGTAAGTGTCCAGGCGTCTTTTCCTACGCAGCAATTGGCGAATTTACCTTCTTCTGTTCCAATTGTTCAGCATGAAGTCAGCATGAGTTGGACACCGTTTAGTGTATGCAGTGTCACCTGCGGAAAAGGGGAAAAGAAACGCTTCCGGCGCTGCAGTATACCGGATTGTCCTTCGGGAGGAGTGGAAATTGAAACTGTTCTATGTATAGAAGCTAATTGTCCAGGTTAGTAAATTTACCATCTTGAATATGACAAAATGAAGAAAACCGCACACATGAATCTCCTAGTTCATGGCACGTTTTCCTTTGACAATGAGCGCTCACAACCCACTTTTGCTGCCTCTGAGTAAGAAACTTAAAAGTGCCTTGCTGAGTGCGACTTGGTCGAGGAAAGTTAAGTGCTATCATTGGTTCTTCAGACTGTTTAATACTTACAGGTTGCTTCGATATTTCCCTCTAGATGTTGATCCATACACGTGGTCCGCTTATACGCCGTGCAGTGTAACATGTGGCGTTGGTACCAGCGTAAGATATCGTATGTGTAAAGAAGAAAACTGCCCTGTTGATGGGTACGAGACGGAACAGACCACATGTTATAAGCCTAACTGTCCAGGTAATTATTATGGGGAAATTCTTGCTTATAACACTATTTATTCACTCGTTACTTTCATAGGGATGTATACTCGATACACACTCAAATCTTGAGTTTGCACAGTTTTTTGTTTTCTGTGTGGCAAAAATCGAAATTAAAAAAGCTTGAAATATTTGTTCAATTGATATAACGTTAGTTTTGTTGTTGTTGTTATTGTTGTTTATCACGATATTCTGCTAACACGACCCATATTACACATAACGACAAGTAAAGAACCGATATTTTTTCGAAATCACTTTTTTGGTAGGAGATGTAAAAGATACTTTTCAAAGCATGCTAGCCAAGTTGTTTAGCTCTTTCTATCTCTCTGATAGATTTGATCGCGTCAAATTAAATCTATCATAGCGACAAGAGAACTAGGAACCCCGGTTAAAGACATGCATGAATTCTGAAAATTTAGAAAGAACCTCATAGAAAACAAAATCATCCAGGTCAATTCTTCATGAAGTGGAAGGACATGGTAAAAAGGCGGAAAGAAGCCCTGGGAACGAAGTTGTGCGCTGATTATCTTTAGGACTGAGAAAGTTAAAGTTCATGTTGGAATTTTTTTGCGTTTTGCTTTTTTTATTTTATTTTATTTTATTTTTTTTAGTTTGTGTGCTTGATTTTGAAGTAATTGAAAGTCACGAGGTCATTGACCAATCAGGATACAGGAATAACGCCTTTATGGACCAGTACGTTTACATTCGGGACCACCCACAAATATGTGGTCATTATGCAGACCTGACCAACATGGGGGAAATTCTGTTGTCGTCGAAAACTTTTGTTGGAAAACCAAGAACAGGCATTACTATTGCCTGCTGGCTCAATATCCAGGGCGACGTACAGGGGAAACATTCGATATTTACCACAGTACGAGAAACAGGCCCTTCCAGTTATATTGGTAAGCTTATATCAGTTTTCAGCATCTTTTGCATATAGAACAATTTTCATTTGATCACAAAATCCAATCAGTGTCTTGTCCTTGACGTCTTGTCTTTTTGCGGTACTGGTCTTTCTAACATATATACTTGACCCGAAATGACAATCATCAGAAACGTACGAAAAGGCGATGTTTTACTATGTTTTCTTACTGTCGCATTCATTGCTTTTTTCTTCATCTTTAACAGGTGGTTATCACTTTGAAGTTGACGGTGGAAGTGTCCGTTGGTTTCATAGAGACGAAACTGGGACAACAGTCTTCAGTATGATGACCTCAAAAGTCATTATGTCTCGTATTTGGATGCATTACGCGGTTACTTATGATGGGTATAAAGGACTGGCCAGGGTAAGTAAGGTACTTTTCAGTATTGGTTAGTACAGTGAAACGTCCCTAAAGCAGCCACCTACGGGATCAAATTCTTTATCCCCTTTGAAGCGAAATTGTATGTCTTAAGTTAAGTAGTTGTCTGCTTTAACTGTTAATTTCAATCTGTGCCATTTTTTTATCAGGTGTATGTCGATGGCAAAGAAAGAGGAAGCCATGAGGGTACAGGCCTTCTATCAGCCGATTGGGGGTACAAGACATCTATCGGATACTATGATTTTGACGATCGAAGGTTGAATGGTTGGATTGATGAGTTTATGATTTACGATTACGCGTTGAGTGAAGATGAAATATTTTCGTTGCTTGGAAAGATGAGATGTCCGACAGGAAACAAAACTACGATAGAAATTGATGCGTTTAAGTTTGAAAATATAAAACTTGATACTTCGAAAAAACGAAGTTTGATTGAAGACGATGAAGACTTTTATCACAAGAATGAAAGTTTTAGACAGTCGAACCAGACTAAGATACCCTACAGTTCAAAAATTAATGCGAAACAAAGACATGAATTCCGTGACAATGCGACCATAAATACTTCGTTTGCTAATAAACTAGTGCATAAGAAAAAGTATGTAGAAACTTTAAGTAACGAAGACTACAAAAGACACTATAAACTGACACATAATGAAACTGAAAAAATAAAAAGGTTAAATCGTTCAAAGTTGAAGGGAAAGTGATAAGAAAACCGCATAGATAAACAGAGATGATATTTTGTTTGATGATGTGGTATCGAATGATGAAGTTAGTGTTGGCCCACTAACCTCAGTTGTACATATTCTGTCGATTGTTGTGTAAATGTAGAATAAAACGCTGGCAAAGAAAGCGTTGAGTCACCGTTGATGCAAAGGTCCATTGGAATTCTGAAGAAATTTCAAATGATGAAAATATGACTGATTCATAATAAACTACTGAAAATAACGTACTTTTTTACTAAATATTTCTATATTTTTTTCTTATAAATATTCTGATAAATATTCTATCTAAACAAGTATATTGTTGCAAATAATCTCTTGCTGTTGACTGTGAATGTTATTCACATGATCTATGCGAGGTGTGAATGATAAACGTGGATTGGACTGTCCGAAGTTACGTGTAATTATTATTAGCTGCATCTACTGACTGCTAGCAGTCCAAGCCTCGTCGTCCTCATATCGAAAAAGAGGCAAACGGCCCTGGAATCGAGGTTGCTAGCAGTCCAGTCCCTTATATTTTAACACATTGTCACTAAGAAAATTCCAAAAATCAACATTTTTGAGAGTTTGGTAAGAGGAAGACGTGCATAAAAAAGGGGAAAGGGACACGGTGCACAATAGAACTCAAAAGGCGAGATTCACCTCAAACTGATGCTCCATTCATGCCCAAGCTAAATTTTGAACATTATTTTAAATAACTCTGACAATCTCGTTTCCCTTTCTTTCTTTTTTCTTCTTTTTTTTCTGTGCTTAGTTACAAATTGTTGAGTCAATGAGAACAAAGTTTCCCAATCTTCTTAAATGGTATATAGACAAAACCCAAAGCCAAAGAAAATTCCTTACTGTTATGTTGATCACACAACGGGCGCGCGTTGGAAGAGTCTGAAGAACAGGGGGAAAATCGCTGAAAAATTTACATCTTCTTTGTTTTGCTCGAACGAAGGCAAGCGAAGGTTGTGAATGAAGGCTAATGTTACGCGGAGCGAATGCTGTCATGCTTTCGAGAAGCACCAAGTGCCGTGCTATTTGAAACGAAGAAAACAAAAAGACGAATAGAAGCTCCCGAAAGCAAAGCGTCAGTCTGGCGGTGTGGAGTGTGTGGGTTTGTAGATAAGGTAAACGCTCATTTTTATGAGCGAAATAGATATTTTCCTCCCTCTTTGTTTTCAATTTTAGCTGCATTTAATTCATGTTAGTATTATTTTGACGGTTTACTCTTTGTCTGTCTGTAAATAAAGCAAAAGGGGGGAGCAGCAAAAATGAGCGTTAAACTTTTAAACAAACAATTTCGCTTATTTATTGACTTTAGAATGTGTTTTTCTAAAAGTAAATGAAGCATAATTTATAAGAGTTTGCTAAGTACAACACAAGATTTATATCAGTCTCATTCAGTCTATTTCTAATATCTCCTCCCAGATTGAGAGGTGGTACATGACACTGAAATCGTTACTAGATCTAAAGTTCATGAGTTTTGTTGAACGTATTCTCCAGATTCTGGATCATAAAACCATGTTGGACATCTCGAACATGCAGATCATCGTGGTTCAGGATGGTGGGAGGAAAAACCTCAGTGACAACGGGAAAATATAAATAAGAGGGGGATGGTGTGTGTCCAGATGTCCTTCTTTTGACTGATGTGAGAGTCTAGGTGGTAAGAGTGCAGTAGATCTGTCAGGGGCAGCTTCATATAGAGGTGGTGTTTGTAGCTCCTGAGAAATCTACGGTTGCGTAGGGGATGGCACACTTTACTCAAATCGTCACGCTTATCATCAGCCCTGGGCCGATACGTCACAAACCCACCCACCCACCTACCTTATCGACCCATTGTGAAATGATGTCTGCACCCGAAGTTCATGTTGCATCTCTCCACTATCCACTGGTATTATTCCTCATGTGCAAGAATGCTTCGTATTTGCTCCACGAAGCTACATCTGCGAAGCGCACCCACGGATTGACACACTTGCACGACACTTGGAGCCAGTTTGCTGCGGCAAGTTTGGATCTTGTAGCCTTTGTCCAATCGTCGTATCATGGGCTAGAGCAAACTTCGGGAGCTGCAGATTTTCTGCGCAAGTGATGGCAACAAAAGGTATTTGTATGCGGTCTTAAATTTTGTTGATTATCAATTCGTCACGCTGTTATCGGCCCAATAATTACCCCACCCACTTTTGGCCCAGGGCGGATAGTTTGGATCTTGTAGCCTTTGTCCAATCGTCGCATATGGGCTAGAGCAAACTTCGGGAGCTGCAGATTTTCTGCGCAAGTGATGGCAACAAAAGGTATTTGTATGCGGTCTTAAATTTTGTTGATTATCAATTCGTCACGCTGTTATCGGCCCAATAATTACCCCACCCACTTTCGGCCCAGGGCGGATAAGCGTGACGATTTGAGTAAGTGTATCATCCCTACTGTTCCTGCAACCTTCAAGAGGTATTGGTCTGACCCCTTGATTTGGATGACAGTGCCACTGCGATCCCAACGATTTGGAAAATGGCCATTTTGGTTCTGAACAAGAACAAGATCTCCAATTGAAAGCGGTGGACAGGACGGGTGTGTTCGTTTAGTCTTCCAAGGGACTTGATGTATCTAGCCTAGTTTCCTCTTTCAGGCGCCAATGCATCCCTTCAATAATGAGTGATTTGTGGATTGTTAAAGCTGTCGATGTCTTTGCCAATGAAAGGAAGGGTATCACGGAGTAGACGACCAAAGAAAATCTCAGCAAACGAGAGCCTACAGCCTGGATCTCGATCTGGTGTATTTCACTACATAAGCAGGGCCCGTACCATCTTGTCACTGTTGAGATTGCCATCATCAGCATCGGCGTTTTCCATGAGCAGCCTTTAGTTAGATTTTACAGCTAACTCTGCACGTCCATTTGATGATGGCAAATAGCTCGATGATATACAGTGGTACCTTGATGAGCTGCGTGCGGAGATTGCAGGATTTCCATTAAAAAGAAGTAAAAAGGTCTGGGCGAAGAAACATAGTAATGCCTGGATTTCTAAATATGTGTACAGTATGTGTTCTCAAATATTTTGGTATCTTGGCCAAGATGGCAGTAAGCTGTGCAAACCATATATTGAAGCTTCTGTGCTTAGCTTAGAAATATAAAATGCACAAAATTATTTTCATGCAATCCTCATGTTAAAGTTTAAAAGTTACCTATGTTGTATTACATGCTATGGATGTCTAGCTTCTAATAACTAATAATAAATTATTTTATAATGACCAGGTCCTCTTTTACGCAATCTTGTTCAGTGATCGGATAAGGCATAAAGCGATACATCTTCTTATATGCCACAAAAATATGCTGAGTACATAATGCTTTTGGAACAATTTACTCAAGCAGCTTATGCTATACTATGGTTTTATATTGTTACAGTATATAACATTAGACAGAAACAGATATTTATTTAAACTGATCTTATGAAGTGAAGGCAAAAGAGATCCTGTTTGTAAAATCTCAAGAATGTATTGACAGCTCTAAAAATAAACAGTTAAGTCACATGATTTGATGTCATTGACATGGACATAATTTCTCTTCTTTTAGATGGTTCTTTATTATCATTGTGCTAATATTTCTGGCATACTGCCTCTACTCCATGTTAAGTTCATCAACGCTTTCATGATAAATACCTAAGGGAAGAAATTTTTGCGAGTTTTGCGGATTTGGCTCAAATTTACACAATTAAATTCCCGCGAAAAATTGGGTTTTAAGCAATTGGCGGAATTAAATTCTCGCAAAAAAAAGGATTTCCCTTTCGTTTTTCGATTATAAGAAGACTTGCCACGCTATTTACTTTTTTCCCTTAATAGAGACGTTACGAAGCACAAAAAAGGTCAGGATAGGAGAGAAAGTTTTGAAAAGAACATGCATTTTTCATCAGTCAGTTAAATCTATTTTTATAACTTTCATTTTCTTTGTTACAGTAGCTAGGTCGAGACACAGACAGCAAACTCCATGTGTGAGGGAACATTCTTCTTCTTTTCTTTTTTCCTTTTCTTTTTGTTTACTGGAATTTCTCTCGATTTGGCACTTTGTTTTGATACGGAAACCTCAGGCATTGATATTTAATTCAACAAAAAATATCAAATACAAACGTTTTGCGAATAAAATTCCTGCAAAAAGTTTGGTACTTCAAAATTCGCGAAATTGGTAAAATTAAATTCTTGCAAAAATTTCTTCTCTTGGTATATACGCATAAACATACGCATAAACATACGCATATCAGAAAAAAATTTATGATAAGCCTTGTATGCAAATAATTTCTTGCCCCATGTCACTGCTGTTGGGTTGGGCGTTTATAAGGGTGTAAGTGATGATAATTAATTTAACATATTTTCCTTATAATGGTTGTTGATTGGAGAAGGTGACACAACCTAGTGTTACTAATCTAAATATAAGAACATCTCACTAAAACTTTTTTAAATGAATCACATTGTGTCTTGTGACTAAAATCATCACTTCTGACATTTGGAAAACTTTAAAACTATATAACCAATTTGATGTAGTACATAGCTATGTAGTACATAGCTGACTGTATTTAGAAACACATGAAATTTCCCAAAAAAACTCGTCCCCTTGGGTAGGGGCTTGAAACTCTGAGTAAAACGGTGACAATACTTTAATTTAGACAGCTACAGCATTAAATTGCAATTAAATCTGTACTTCATATTTTTTTTCTTACACTGCTGTAATTTTGTGTTTTTTTGTTCAGCTGTTTACTACATAAAATTCAACAATGAGTGACTCAGAAGAAGTTAAACCAAAACCCGAAAGTTATCCATGTTTTGTTCAAGTTACTGATGATGAGCAGCTGGATAGTGTAATCGAATTACCCACAGAAAAGGATGGCACTATTTTTTTATCCACAGTACAGGCACAGTATCCTAATGCTATTGGGCTTAAATACAAGAGTGAGTCTGGCGTCTGGAGAGGAATCAGAATATCAGATAGTGTTTTTAATCCTCCGTTCGAAGGATGGGGTTCAGTCACTTATCATATCACATTGCCAAAAACAGGTATGATGTCGATGCTTGTTCCGTTTGTTTGTTTGTTTGTTTATTTGTTTGTTTGTTTGTTTGTTTGTTTGTTTGTGTGTTTTTAGTTATTGTTGACATGTTGTTAATTGTTTTATCAATGCTGCACTTTATTGTTTTAGATTCTGTCAAGAGAAAAATGGAAGAATCTCCTAATCGAGAACCAGAGGCAAAACTAGTGAAGACTGGATCAGAAAATGACTTTCTTTCAGATTTAATCGTGCTAGGATTGCCATACAAAGCAACCGAAAATGACCTTAAGGAATATTTTCAACAGTATGGAGAATTGGCTATGCATGAGGTACATATGTTTTTCTAATCCCTGAGGGTAAATCTCTTGTAGATGTTGCAATGCTGACACGTCTTGATTTTACATTTTTACTTGTTTGTATGGAGTTCTATGCGTTCTATTGGTCATACCTCAAAAGAAATCCCTGAGGTAAATGAATTATTGTTAAAGTACACTTGTTACGCATTAATTTTATGGACTTTTGAAACACTCAAATCAAGGGTTTGACAAAAAAATGTGGCTTTAACTTTAAGTATAATAAATATACTGAATGGTTTAGTTCCTATCAGTCTTCCAAGCTTTCCATGGTTCTACGTTGTTTGTTTGTTTTTGTTTTTTTACTGATTATGTTTCTATACTTTCTTGCATGTTGATGTCCTCTCAATTTTGATAGTTGTAATTAATCACTTCCTTTATTCGGTGCATTCCTGTTGTAACTAAGTAAATATTATCAGAATTTCCATGCAAGGAATCAAGGAAAATCTATTACCCTATTTTTTCACTCAAAATGTTGTGTCAAAGAGAATGAATTGCCTGCCTTCAAATTGAACGTCAGATTGATAACAGTAAGCTGTACCTCTAAGTAAAAGTTTTTGTATTTTTTAAAAAGGTCAAACATGATCCAGTATCGAAAGAATCACGAGGATTTGGTTTTATACGATTTAAAAACGCTGCTGCTGCTCAGAAAGCATTGAAAACTATACACACTATATTAGGAAGACGTTGTGAAGTTCGTTTACCAAAGAAAAAGGTTTGTACTTTTCTGCTGGATGGATTTCGGTTAGAGGAAATCCGAAATTCTTTTGAGCAATGGATTTTAGCTTTGTTTCGAAGCTCTGTAAAATCATTTTTCATTTCAATCATTTCATTTTAACTGAATATATATTTCAAGTAAATCTATAAATTAAACACTATCCTTTCCAAGAGTCAGAGGTTTTATGCTCTTTTAATTTCTACTATCCAAAATTTAGTTCTTTCTTCAAGCCACGTTTTTGCTTGTTTACATTGGGTGGTGAATTCTAATTATGAATTTCGGATTTCCTTTAATATGTATATAACCCATTCAGTCTGCTCTGTATGTGATTGAAGTTCTCTCTAGTCTGCAATATTAAGGGAGTTGGAACAGTAGGGGAATTGGAAAAATATTAAACATTAAATAGTAGGGATGTGTGAAAATGCTGTAAAAGTAAAACTGTTGTCAGTCCTGGGCAGAACTAATTTCCAAATATTAATAGTAGAGAAGGGGAGGGGAATAAGAATGTCCTGAGTGGAAAATTTACTAAAAATTAATTATGCGAGAGGGGGTCATTATATTATTGGAGACTGGAGAGAAGTTGCTAACAAAATGAAATAACTACAGGAAAATGACTCCACTTAAGATTTTCATATTCCTGTTTTATTATCACAGGATGAAATGCCCTTAAAGCTATTTGTTGGTCGACTACCAGAAGACACGGGTGTTGATGAGTTGCGTCAGTATTTTGGTGAATACGGAGAAATGATAGATGTGTACATACCGAAACCATTCCGTGGATTTGGTTTTGTCACTTTCGCCCACGGTGAAGTCGCGCGCCAAGTACTACATAACAAAACCCACATGATGCAGGTAGCATTCTGTTCTGTGTTTGTGTGTCTTTTCGTTCATATATACAGTACACTCGCATTTGCTCACTTGTCTCGTTTTCTTCAAGTTTTACTCTTAGCGTTGAGGTTTGTTTGGCCATTTGGTGCATCAAATCAAAAATTACCTATCAAATTATTCCATGCTGTGTAGAAGAGTTTTTAATTTATACCTTGAGAAAAAATGTTTATATTACTAAAAATTGAAAACTGGTTTGGTATTCAAAAAAGTTTATACTTCATTAAACTATTTACATGTAGGTACTCGTATACCAATCGTGTTTTTTACTCTTGCTTGCAGGGAAATCGCTTGAATGTCACGTACGCAGAACCGAAAGGAGACAAGTCCAGAAGCAGTCGCCAATCGTCGCGATCGCAAGATCGTCCTTTTGATTTTGAAGATATGCGTCAAGTTATGAACAGCAATACTCGTCAAGTATCAAGCTCATTTAATCCATACACATCCAGTAGCAAATCGCCGCGTCATGCGCATGGTGGTGGTGTTAGTGCTGATGCACGCAGCATGTTCTACCCATATCTTGAACAACAGCAGCAACATTCGGCGATGGGAGGTGCATATAGCGCACAAGAAACTCATACAGTAGCTTATCCTGATGCGAGGAGCTTACAATACGGTGGATACTGGAGCAGCAGTAAATAGTAAAAGTAAGCGAATATTACACTCTTTGAAGTACGGTAGAAAATCTTGCTGTAGTTCTTATGGCCACACAAACTTGAGTTTGCGAGGGACCTGTAAGACGTCTCCATCACTAAGATTGCACCAAGATCAACGCATCGTCAATATTACTTCTGAAAACTCATAATTCCTAGGGAAATAAAATAATCAACCCATTGTTCTTTTTTTCAAATGTCCTGCCCGCTGCGCTTTTAGCAGGCCAATATACTCTTTCCTTGGTAGACATACACGACTATTCTCAGTAAGATATTGATAGCTAAAGGCAGGTCAACTTGTTGTTGATTTTCAAGATTTCTACATCTGCTTAAATTTTTGATATTTCCTGTTTATTCCCTGTTTACTCTCTAAAATTTGAAAGTCTGGTGGGAAATAACGTCCCATAGCCTGAAATTCAGATTTTTGAAAAGTTTCGGTGTAACCAACTCTCGATATGATCAACGAACTATTTTCGAAGTCCCTTCGGAGTTCGTTATATTAAGATTCTACTGTATTTAAGTGGTATATCTTAATCGTGCGTCAAAGTCAGTAGTGCCTGCTCGACGAATGAGAATTGTGTGTGAATCATCTGCCAGTGTTATGAATGAGTATCGCAGTTGGGGGAAAAAGGGTGAAATGGTTTCAATACAACCCTAGGCGTGAGCCAAAATGAATTCTTCATGTTGTTGTGTAGGTACTGAGTGAATTTATTATTTTTTGTCTGCTCTAGGGCGTTTAAACGAGTTGGATGGCGAGGAGAAAGTTCGAGCATGGACTAGAAAGTTGAATAAGACTGAATGAGTGAGACATGTGTAAATATTAAGGACATCGGGTGTACACTGTGATGAGAAGAAAATATGATTTTTTAATATTTCCGTTACTCAGAGTGAAATTTGTCTGATCTGAAATTGTTTCCTTTCCCCAACCGTGGACTTCCAATTGTACCGGCTTGCTCTGACGTCATGCGTGAGATGAAATTTTGTACATAAAGAGAGAATCAAGTTACCCACGGGGCAAAATCGTTAAAAAGTCACTGTGGAGGAGGGTATTTTTATTGAAACGATACGCATTATGCATCTCGTTTCAATAGAAATACCCTCCCCCACTGACTTTTTAACGATTTTACCCACTGGGTAATAGGCACGTGAGTACAAAGTGAAAGCTTATGAGTTCATAACTAAGGCAATATCGCTTTTCACACTGATTTGAATGGTGTGTAAAATGAACGTAATGATGAATCTTTTTGTGCGAAGTAATATTCCTATCCACCATTTGTGTGTTTGAGCGTTATACATACGGGAAAAGAATTCGAATGACAGTGGAGGCGAATGATCGTGAGAATGATGATAGTGCAGGTATCGAATGTTCTTTCTTTGTATCTGAGATATTTTCATTACAATTTTT
>JAYJMG010103293.1:0-16258 GCA_036873935.1 Stomotoca atra
AGAGGAGCAAATGAGGTATCAGAAACAAAAGGGATTAAATCAAAAAAGAATAGAAGTAAAGGAATGCATTGTGTCTACAAACGATATAACACATAAGGCTTCGTTGGCTTAAAATCTAAAAACCAACCTTGTTCCCAGCGCTTTTTGTCCTTTTTTTGATTATTGGACGGGTGGTCATCAGTAAAAAAAAGCGGAAAGAAGCCTGGAATCCAAGTTGACTGAGAACAAGATAAGGACGTCGGCAGGACAAGTCGTTTTTCTATATCAAACTCGTCGAAAAAGTCAAATAGCGCTGGTGACGATAATGCTCTTCTGCAAACTTATACTTTACCACATTCATATTGGGAGTATCAAGATGCAAGGAATAAATTTGATAGAGAAAATCCAGTTAATATCTCATTCCTACCATTGCTAAGTTAGCACTATGTTGAGAGCTTAGGTAACTAGGCTAGTCTAAAGTCGAAATTTTAACATATCTTTTCGTTTTGATTCATGCTGATTTGAGAGTTGAGCGTTCAAATTTCAAACCTTGATACGCTTTTTTTTTATAAGCAGCCAGTTTATAAGCAACCAGTACTGAACAGCTAAAGTCTTAAGCAACTTTCAATACTCGACTTTGTTGGCAACCACGTAAATAGAAATAACAGAGAATTTAAAAAGTGATACAGTATGTATATAGATTCGGCATCAAGTTCATTAAATCTCAAAATTAAATTGGCTAAAATAAGTTTCTTTTTCTTTTCTTTTTCCCGCCTTAGCTGCGTTTCCACTTAAGAACATTTTCGGCCGAAAAATAAAATTAACCAATCAAATAACTTTTCTATCCGAAAAAAGATTAAAAGTTGAAAATTTTCAACTTTTTTCTTTTGTTCCAATTCGAAAATTTCTTTTTCGACAGATGTTTTCCTGAGTGGAAACGCAGCTATAGACCCTGTTTCTTAAAATTTTCCATTTGCAATAAAATTTATTTTCAGAGACTAAGCAACTTTTAGTACTGGACCCTAACCTTAGTTGCTTATAAAAAAAAGTGAAATGAATGTGTCGACCTTTTACTGTATCGAAAGCAGAAAAGACCCACAAAACGAACGACGCAAATCTATTGTTAGATGCGGAACCTTGCGAATTCAATGCAAATATTGACATCAGAATCGTATTCCTCTTTAGCTCGATAGACTATTCACTTCAACCTCATTCTCAGGGATTCTTCAAAAACTAGGAAAGAAGCCCTGTGAACGAGGTTGCATTCACCCATGGATATCACTATGAAAAATTAGAACATGTTATTACGGAAAACTATTAGGTGCTAATTCTGCAGCGTAGGAGAAAAATAAATTCTCCTATTGTAACGTATTCGTAATAACCGTGGTAATGCAATAGGAACTTAACATACTCAGCCAGGAGAAGCTAAAGTAACCATTGGATATGATTTCAACTATTGTCACACAGTTTTCTTCCTGTGTGCTTTTTTAAAGCCTCGTTGAATGTTAGTGGCGTTTCCACTGTGTTACAAACCAATAATAACTTAGTCAGGAATACATGACGAGTTGTCAAAGTGAAGCTGGGGATTTCTTTCTTTCACACACGCCAATTTAATCTTCAGGTATAATATTTGATAGAGTCAAAACAGCTAAATTGCGTAACACTAGTCAACAGCCGTGGTCCACACTCGGGCCCAGCACTTCTTGTCTCTTTTTGACTACTGGACGATCATCGAGAAGACAAAAATCACTGGGATCGAGTATGGCCGTGGTCGAATAATAATCAGAATAAAGCTGGTTTTTAACGAGATGAATTTATTTGCGCGATCTCGAAACAAAGCCATCGCATTGGTTGAATTCGACGCCATTTGCCAAACGGTTTCCTTTCGAGATCGCGCGAAAATATTCGTCTAGTGGAAAACCGGCTTAAGTAGTCAAAAAGAGACAGAAACGCTGGGATCGAGTATGAAAAAGGCAAACTAGTGTGAAGTTCAATTTGTTTAAAACCATGCTTGAGTTGCTCTGGTTTTACTACGCTGTTGTGTGACAGCTAGGCTTACCTGTCCTCACCTGTCGTAAATGAATCTTTTTGCTATAATAGTTTTCATTCCAACTTCTTTGCTTAACAAATTACTTAGAGCATCAACACTACATTATCACCCTCGTTGAGATCGGTAACGAAGTTAATCAACCTGAAAATAGTGCTGCTGGGAAAAAAATAGGTTCAACCTCGTTCCCAGAGTCTTTTGTCCCTCATAATAAAAAGAGACCGAATGCCTTTGGAACGAGGTTGGACGAGGTCAATTAGCTACCATGTCAAATAGCGCAGCCTTGGTTAAATTTCAGCACGTTTCGTAGATAAGGGTAAGCCGCAGAGCATGATATTCAAGAATGTAGTGTATATTCTGCGTATAAAAATTATTTACAAACACTCGTTAAAAAACATACGATACATATAAAGAAGTTTTACGAATTATTTCTGCAGTCAACATATAGCTTTGCGTGCGTGTTTAGAATGAATCTCCTTCAAGCCAGTAACAATTCATTCATGCCGTTACAATGAAACGAAGTCGTTGCAATAACTCGTAAGTAGTCTGGTTCTGCTGGTCCTTCAAGTTCTTCCAGACGATACGATACGATAAACTCAGCTAGATTTAATCAGTATTCGTTTCAGTGCGTAGAAAACACATTCTAATGATAGGACTTTGCACTTCATGAACCACTCTAAATTTGAGATGGAAACATAGAAAATAGAGTAAAGTAACATAACTCAAGGGGGTGCAAAACAAAATCAAACATATTTTTTTTAATTTGCTCAAAACACCCCCTGATTTCTCGTGGATGAGCCCACTCGCGTATAGCCCACCCACTTTCCCCAGTACTTTTTTTCCTCCCAGGATAAGCTGACTCACGTAAGCCTACCCACTTATGACGTCCAGTTTCATACATTCTCAACTTATCGAAGTATTCCGCTCTACGGAAAAACACAAATATTGAAGAAAATGACAACTAAAGGCTGTAATACACGATCAGTTTAAACTGACAGTTTAAACTGATGATGGAAAAAACTGATCGTGTAAACGTAAAAAAACTGATGAATTTTTCGAATTTTTAATGTTTCAGTTAAACTGATAAGTTTTTTAAAAAGTTGGACGTGTTCAACTTCTTCAGTTTAAACTGATGAAGAAATCTATTGAAATCTTGAGTAAAACCGTAGACATTTTTTTTCCGTCAGTTTAAACTGATGAAAAAACTGTCAGTTTAAACTGATCATGTATTACAGCCTTAAAGCCCGTAAAAAATTACACTTGTAAGAAAGAAGGAAAATCTAGCTTTTCAAAAATGTTAGGTGCAAAGAAAAACACAATTTTTTATTGCATCTGGTGTTTTCCACTTTCAGATGAGCTCTAGCCTGCTCATCCGCAGATATACGGTATATAAGTGTTTACTTACAGTAAACAAAATCAAGGAGCAAGGAAATCCGAAATTATGGATTTTGTTTTGAAACTCAATAAAATAATTTTTAGCAGAATATTCCCAGTAAATCTACAAATTCATATACAGTTGAATCTCGTTAAGTCGTACCCGCAAGGGGGGGTAGCAAATTGGTCCGAGTTAACGAATGTCTGAGTTAACCGAATCTCTCGATAAAAAAGTCCGAAAAAGTCGAATTATCAAGATTTCTTTAAATATTTTGTACGTTTCTGTTATTATTCGAGTGAGCAGCTCACGCTTTCCTGTGCCATCCGACGACACGTGAAATATGAATGAAAAAACTCAAACAGAAACATTAGATTCTGATAAATATTCAAACACAATTTAAAGTGTGAATTTCCTTAAGGAGTTGGACCCAGGATATCGAACCCGATATTGAGCACCCTTGAAGTCAAAATATTTCGCGTTTTTTCGGTTGTTTCCGTTCGTAGAATCTGAACACCAATCCGTATGAAATGAAAATCTCCTACCATTTCTGACTTGCAGGCCTTTCATGAGAAACCGTCCTATCTGAAACAAGGCTATATAAGGCTAAACAACAAATAGCATGATCATGATTGTAGCTAACGTGACATTTAACATAATTAGTGAGGTGGGATATAATATACCTTGGAATTAATCTCTAGCTCAAATGTCTTATCTTTTCGAAATTTTGAAAAATTTATTCTATTGAACGCTAGATCGATTTAAGGAAGGTACTGGGAGTTTGGGCTTTAAAGTATTACCGGTTGTTATAAAACTCACAAAAGAAAATGGTCTGGGTACAAAAAAAAACCATCTCACTAATAACCCAGCGGGCAAAATCGTTAAAAAGTCAGTGAATGAGAGTATTTACAGTATACATCCGCTAATTCGAATGCTGCTTAATTCGAACTTTTTGCTAATTCGAACAAAGTCCTAAGTCCCTTGAGTTTGCTTTTAGAAAGTTTTATGTTTTATGCTGCTTAATTCGAACCCCGATAATTCGAACATTTCGCTAATTCGAACGATTTCTTCGGTCCATAGGCCAAAATACGCTCGCTAATTCGAACTTCTGTGCATTCATGATCACAAATGGGGATAAAAATGAGGAGAAATTAATGTTTTTTATATTAATGACTGACACTTTGCGCAAAAAAGGAAGCAAACCATATCAGGGACTTTTTATGAGTAAACGAATGTAAAATGAATACATGAATGTAAAAAATACTGAAAAAAAGAATTATTTTCTGTCTTAAGCAAGATTCTTGATTTTACCTTAACTTCGGTCAATTCGAACATTCGTTCATTCGAACAAAATGTCTGGTCCCTTGCGTGTTCGAATTAGCGGATGTATACTATATTGAAACGAAAAGCATTATGCGTCTCGTTTCAATAGAAATACTCTCCTCCACAGTGACTTTTTAACGATTTTGCCTGCTGGGAAAGGGTTAATCTTACCTAAAACACAAGCATTCTTTTGTTTATCAAACACCGTGTCGTCCGGACAGCGCTCACGACCCACTGTAATACCGTTTTTGCAGACAATGTAATACGAGTTAACCGGGTGCGCAATCTTTCCGGTAAACTTGGTTCCTTTCGCCAGACATAGATCCGGAAAAGATACCGATGTTGATGTGGATGTTTTTGAACTGGTTGGTGTAACAGTGGAGTGTTCTGCTGTGATGTGTTCTGAAACAGGAGAGTTAGACAGAATTATATAAGCACGGAAATGATGAGAAATACAAGGTAAAAATACCTCCTAAAAGTAACAAATGTAAAAGCAAAAACCAACAGCACATTCATCTTATCAATTTTTTTCTCATATATTCATTGATTTGTTCATTGATTTATTCATGACATTCTCTATTGCTTATTTCAAATCTGTTACTTACGCTTTTGTCAGTCAGAATATTCTTTACCTTAAATTTTTGGTTGGGAATGCAGCAGATTTTGCACGTCTTTTCGCGATACACTCACTAATTATTAAAATCATTAATCATACCGAAATGGAAAGTTAATTTTGTGAAGTGACATTGTACTACAGTCTCAATACATTACTACACTGTGTAAGAAGTGATTTATTGTTCTACTGCTCACTGGGAAAAAAAATTGTCAAAAAATCAAGAAGTATCTAATGAAGGGGAAAAATAGTTGCCTCATAGTTGCCCCATTTTTATTCGCTTTCGTTTAAGATTAAATCCCTATGCCTTTGGAAGTGCACAAGTCAAACACAACTTTCTTTTTTAACCATCCATCAGTGACCCCCTGAACTTTTCTACTTAGCTGGTGCAATTTACCAACAAAATTGACTTTTCAGGGGGTAGTTTGAGGCAATTCTGAAAAATTTTCCACGTTTGGCCGACAGATGTTACTTCAACATACTTTCTGTAATTTTAGAGCCACACTAATTAAAAGTTGACAATTGATATTACTTAAGAAAAAAAATTTTTGTCTGATATATACCTATTTCAGGTTTTCGAAGATTTGACACAACAGAAGATAAAAAATCCAAGTGGAATTGTATCAATGCATTTCTTTCAAACTCAATAATACAATGATACCAGTGTTCGGATTAATTTTGAAACATGCCATGCAATAGTCTTGCTAAATATTTTAGTTAATTCACTTCTATTTGGGCCATTACAGAGACACCTGGGCTAATGAGACTAATTCAACAATAAGTGAGACAACGACAGTTCAATAACCACTGGATAAGCAATGGCCGACCTACCTTGTGTATTGCTGTATAATATTTTAGTTGAAACAACATGTTGTTCTGCTGTTGACTTTCTCGTTCCTATAGAAGAATTTATTGTAGTCGGTGAGACAGTCACCGAAACAATTCTTGGCAAAATTTCGGTTGAATTCGAAGCTTGAGAAGCAGATTGAGACATTTCATGTGCCTTCGTTCCACTTGGTGAAGACATAACATGTACCATCGTTCCACTTGGTGGAGACATTACATGTGCCTTCGTTACACTCGGTGAAGCTTTCATAATAGTAGGTGAAGGTTCTAAAGATTTGGTTAAAGTATATGTTTTAATGGTTGAATGATCGATCACTTTTGTTCTTAAAGTCAGGTAAGACGTTGTTGGGATAGGTAGTGAAATCACGGTGGTAGCAGATGAAACTCTGGTTTCGTATATATCCTTTGTATTTCTCAATGTAGCATCATCTTTAATTGAAGACCAATGGTATGAAGACCGAGAAGTCATTGAATCAGATTCAACCGGTGAAGAAGCTGCGGTAGTGAATGCAGAGGTTTTCACAGCTGGAAATACCACTATAGAAGAGGAAGTAACCAACGTTTCTGTAGCAACCTTTGACAGATCTTCTGTAAACATCGTTGATGCGACAGGAGTCTTCGCAGAGATAGAATTTAGGATGTTCTTTGAATTTGCTGTCGAGGTAACTGAAGCTATGAATATCAAGAAAAAATATCATTGGCCAGTATTGGTCGACATTTTTTTGAAACATTCCAAAATTTCTATAGGGTATATTAAACATTTGAGGTCGAAAACGAAATTGACTTGTATTTTATTCCAAATCCAGTCATTTTGACAGCTCTTGGAGAGAAGACACATGGTACAATAGATGGCGTTTCTGATGGCAATTTCGATGATAGAATGCACATCAATTTCATTGTCTCATAGCCACATTCCAGAGAGCAATGGACTAAACGATACAATATCGGTGAAACTATTTCAAAGGAAAGAAGATTACGTGCAGTATGAAGAGTTTGACATCTTTCTGCTTATCAGAAAAGCCAAAAAAAGAGGAAAATACTGAAAAGGAATTCACTCAATTTTATTGATCCTGTAAAACTCTAAAAAGACTCGTCATTTCATTTGAATGTTTGTTTGTTTGTTTTTCCAGTTTTTTATCTGATGAACTTTTAAATACAAACTTAGCTACACTACTTATATCAAAATTATGGTCAATTTCTCTTCGATTTTTGTTATGGGCAGCCGAAATTAATTGAAAATGTTTATAACTGTGAACAGATCCTAGTTTCACAAATATGCTGCTTTTTCTTTGTCGTAATTCGTAAGCTGTAGATCATTGAGGTGTTTCGATTACGATCAAAGTTTACAACGTCACTAATTCACATAGTGACATCCATGGTATTTTTGATTGAGTTCCCAGCGGGCAAAATCGTTAAAAAGTCATTGTGGAGGAGTGTATTTCTATTGAAACGAGACGCATTATGCCACTGGCCGGTTATCGACTACTGCAGTGTTGCAATTGAAGACCAATACTTATAGAAGGAAGTTATATTTACTTTTCTATCATCCCTAACTCTCTGAAAAAATGTTTTACAATAACTCAGGTGAGTTACGGACTGAGGACAATGCATGCAATTCAACCCGCACTATGCGCGCATGGAATTGTATGACGAATTCAATGGGTTTAATTCACTTTTGACTCGCTTATTATGGGAAAAGGTTGGGCGAGCTGCAAATATCAGTCAAAAATCGCGATAAAGACGAATCTACCCCCGGATTTTATGACGTCATAAAAACAAAATCTTGAATAACGTGTTTTCTGACGAGCAGATTTGGAAAAAAAATTGACTGCATTTGTAGATTAACATTAGCCAAATTTTCATTTGGATGAATTTTCAAAAAATTGCTGACGTCAGCAGAAATTATTGAAATAGCGTTTTCCCCAAAAAATGCTGACGTAGACATATTTTTTAAAGTTTGCAGGTTTTAATTGAAAGAACTTGACAGTACCTATTTTCTCACAATTTTTCAAACGTTTTCCAGCATTAGAACAGAAGATATTAATGTTTTTGTTTTTATGACGTCATCAAATACGGGGGGTAAAATGGTCTTTTTCGCGATTTTTAAGAATATGGCTAATATTTGCAGCTCCCCCAACCTTTTCCCATTATTAGCAAGCCAAAGGTGAACTATAACCATTGAATTCGTCATATAATTCCATGCGCGCATAGTGCGGGTTGAATTGCATGCATTGTCTTCAGTCCGTAACTCACCTGAGAACAAGCTCGCTTTATAAGGGCAATGCAGTATCTTATAAAACAGCTATAACTAGGTATGAAAGTATTCGATTTGTAAAAAACGTTGTCCAATGAGATTGTTCTGAAAAATTCACTGATTTAGGATAAGAAAGGAAGATCATTTTACCAATGAAGAACATGCTGCCACAGACGACACTGACGACACTGCTGGTTTTGTTTTCTACCTGCCTTGCCATAACATGATCAAAACAAGTATTCTACCTACAAACCTTTGACCCTGAAATTGGTCTCTTATCGGACATTCAGTGGCATCAATGCTTTGTACATAAAAGCACTGGTCCATAGTCAATTACCTTTATATTTGTAAACAAACTGTGTTGAACTTTTATTTGGATTGCAATGAAAATTTGGTGATCCTGGCTTTTCGTCCCATGGTGCATAACAATTATTATTGATCAAACACGAGTTCTTCTTCTGTAACATAAAAAATGAAACCACATTAAAACAACGTCAGTTCTACAGATTTTCAAAACCATTTTCCATCTGGAACATCAAGACTTTTCAAATGCCAGAAGGCATAGCGACGTTAAGCCTGGATTTGGTGGCTTTACTTATTTATTTGTATTGAAATTGCTAATTTATATACTTGCTTATGACACAGCTAATTTGCCACTTCATATTTCAGTTTTCAAATTTTATTCGATGGGGTGCAAAACTTTTTTTGAATAGCGATGACATCATTCCAAAATTGGGGGATTTTGGGGCAAAAATTGGGTTTCACGGCTGGACATGAATGGGGAAATTTTTTCAGAAGGCAAATATCCTAGAGAAAGGATCAGAGAGGAAATTTGAAAATATCATGGCTTTTTGCAATTGAACGCCAATGTTTCTTTGTTATTTTTGTATTGGAAAATGGAAAAAAATTGATGCACACCAAAACATTCCATGAGTGAAAAAATCATACTGCTCGAAGTATAAACTTACAAGATGACTATGCAAGAACAAATAAAATGGATAATAAAAACATAGACAAGGCTTTAACTTTGCCTACAATGGATACTAAGATAATATCCCTTTATATGTGACAAGAAAGTTACTTTCTCTTTTCTATTTTGTCTTGTATCAATGATGGACAGTTAGGAGAAATATATGTGATAAACGTGAATGAATTAACGACTACAAGTATTGGAAGATATTTGAATTTGTCAGTCCAGTTTCACTCATGTTCATAACTTTATCCTATCTTGCACCCAAGTAATTTAACGTTTGGCAACGTTTCAAGACATACTTCTCTCATCATCGGGCAATGTGACTGTTTTTGTCGTCACTATATATAGTAAAATTCATTAGACTGCAAATATTTTTTATCAACACTCAGAGTTTCATGCTTTTATTAGACACTCATCAGTTGAAAAATTATTTTCATAAAATCCTGAGTATTGTAGTCACATTTAACATTGATAAGTTTATATGTTAATATAAGTAAATATATTTATTGGGAAAAAGCAATGAATTCTAAATTATGAGCACAACAAATAAGAGCACACTGAAGCTGATAAATAGATTTACGGCTCACTTAAAACATAAAAGTAAGTTCTTATCAGATCAAATAGTACCTTTTCACATGTACCTTCCCGGTTGCAAGTGATGCATTTAGAATCGTATATGGTGAATAATTGCGATCGATAACCAAAAACCAGTCCATCATTCGAAAGCTCGATACGAAAGCCACTAACGGGCACACGCTCTTCGTTTTCAAAGAGTGCATCAGAAGGAAGTTTACATAACACACTGAGAAAACTTAACATAGTTCCTTTCCGTGATATTGCTACTACTTGCGTTGGGACAATAATAAGATCACTTCCAACCTGCAAAACAAACAAAAAATTGATTTTATTTTAACAATAACGGTACATCTTGATTGAGTTTTTATAACAGGCAAAAAGAGTCATAAACTTCATATTCATTTATTTTTTCCCCTATTTGTTGTTGTTATTGTTTTACAGCACGTGTGGATTTTCGTTAACCAAATGAGCAAGCAAAATTAAAAATGCTGATGATGGTTAGCTAATTGTAAATACGACATCACCCGTATTGGAACAGGGTGCAATCGCCCGGCAAGTGAAAGGTTGCATGTTCAAGCCCCATTCGATCCGTCATCTTTGCAGTACTTGGTAAGCTCCTGTGTAGGTAATTAAATAATAATAATAAAAAGACATCACTCGTGTTCATGGACAAATTTTGTATGTGTTTGACATTACTCACTTCACCATTTGATTTTTTCTTTCAGTTAAAATTTAAAAATTACAAACAACACTGAACAAAATAAAGAAAAGAAAAGATGCATAAAATATTCCTCATAAATATGGTGAAAGATGAAGAAAAAACATGAATACCAGCGGGCAAAATTGTCACTCTGGAGGAGTGTATTTCTATTGAAACGAAGCGCATTATGCAATCATTCAAGGACAGTTACTGTTACTAGAGAAAAAAAGATTTATTGCAAAGACTAAAATGAATTAGTCATCAAAACTATTAATAAATCAATAATTACCAAAAAATGCTAATCTGACAAGAATGATGAAAAAACATCCACCACACAAAATTTTTTCCACATTTTCATCAATTCAAATAAAAAAGTGATTAATAATTAATAAACAAACAGAAAAACAATAAATCAATAAACAATCTCATTTCTTCCATAATCATCTCATGGTGCTTCTATCTATTAACAAAAGATGAAAAAGACGAAGCTAAGTTTCTTACCAAAACATGAACTCTGTTCATACGGCATTTGAGTTTCTCTGAGTCAACAAGATTATCAGCAGTTATTTTTGCGGTGCGGCAACTTCCTTGGCGAATATCACAGGTGGCATAAGAATTTACAATGGAAGGAACTTGTCCTAAAAATTCAAGACATTTGACAAACAATTTAATGATGGAATTCATTGCAAGTCAGTTTTTTTCTTATAGAAAATGTTTTGCGAATGACTTTGCACTTTTTTTAACACATAATTAGAATCTAAAATCTAAAATGTTTGGTAGATATGAAAATACAAAAAAATTCTCCCATTCTGCTACTTTACTGCTATTAAAAATGCAAAATTGTCAATTTCACATAAAAAATGAAAGAATTGGATAAAACTATTGCAGAAAAAAAATACAAAGGGATACCAAGGTTGAAAAGGTCCAGCACCGAATCATTGCCCAGGAGGGACCTTTATACTTTATCAGACTATTAAACTAGGTAAACGTTAGCTGTAAAGGGAACAAGTTTTAGAACAAGAGCTATTAGGGTGCAAAAACTACTGAAATAAAGACTGGTATGTGGGCTTATTGTTGCAATTCTTCCTCTTAAAGATCAAAACATGACTGCAATTTTTAAGAGTCTTCTGGTATGTAGCCTAGATACTAAGCTCGCCTTTTTTTCAACATATCTATAAAGAAAAAATTTAAAAATCAAGAAACGTTAATGTCGAAGAAGCTAGCAGGAAAGGTTAGGTATCCTGACTATCTGGTATGGGCAATTGATGTAAATTACTTATCAAAGTTTCTGGTTGTTTTATTTTTAATTTATTTTAAACTATATTAACCGGATACTAACTGTGTACCTGTACAGAGAAATACAAAGCCTGAGGTCTAATAGTGCAGATTGTGTATGCAATATTTTACTTGGTAAAACAAACAAAAAATCATTCAATCATTTTTCGGCTGCTCAAAACGCAAAGAAAATCGCTCTGTTTAAAAAGAAGACAATGTGTACCTGTACAGAGAAATACAAAGCCTGAGGTCTAATAGTGCAGATTGTGTATGCAATATTTTACTTGGTAAAACAAACAAAAAATCATTCAATCATTTTTCGGCTGCTCAAAACGCAAAGAAAATCGCTCTGTTTAAAAAGAAGACAATGCAGTGCTTTATATTGAAAATGCATATCTCGTTCGCATGTTTCTCAAGAAGCAGGTCATTGCATTGCATATCAGTGCTTTACCTCACAACGTCAGCTGCAAGTTTTATAAAAAAAGTGTATCTATGCAACTTAAAAGTCATAACATGGGGCGGAAAGTACAATGTTAACTGTTTTTACAATCTTTATTTAGTTACAAATTAAGCCACCATGATTTTACTTATGATGCAAACCAGTCAGTACAGCTCTGTACCAAGGCCACAGGAGATCCCACGGGTAACCCACCTAAACCAATCAAAAGCTCGTATTTGCTCATACTGTCACAATTCATAATGGCCTCCAGATAACAAGATCCTATACATTCCAATGGGACTAGTTCTTTTTACTTGACTTGATTTTTGCTACTGTAAGAAGTCACAGTGACGTCACACAAACTTTTATAACATGCCTTATCTTAAAACTATTTGAAGGTACCTCATCATATGCATCATCTCAATTGTATTTCCAAGCCCAATGAAGCGAACAGTTTTAAAACTTGAGTTGATTTTCAATACACATGCGATTTTCTTTCAAATCTTGAGGCAAGCAGATTTGGTGCACAGGATATTTAATATTCCTGTTATAGTTTGTTCAAATAATAACAAATAGAAAAGTTTCACTATTTTATAGTAATTGCATGGTTTATTTCAGAATCTTTTTCATTGTTATCAAACATATTTGAAATGGCATGGCACCTGGTATTTGATCTGATACTGCCACTCGATTTGCACATTGATTTATGTCTATGCTATGGATAAGAACGCTTATGGTATATAGGTTTTATTTCTTGAAATCTAACTGAGAATTTCATAAACTGACATTTGTCAAAATTTGTTTTCATTTTCTGACACATTTTTAGATTTCCTTGATTGAATGGTCATTCTTTCTCGTCTCAGTGGGCAAAATCATTAAAAAGTCACTGTGCAGGAGTGTATTTCTATTGAAACGAGACGCATTTATCATATCATTTCAATAGAAATACACTTTTCCACAGTGACTTTTTAACGATTTTTCCCGCTGGGATCTCATGTATTTGTTTGTCGTGTTTCTTTACTTATGCTCAGATCTCAGTCCATGTCCGCCCCTTCCAAAATAAAAGTTGTAAAGAAGGCGAAATAATGTTAGCCTTTTCCTCCAGTAGATTTAAATAAATAAAAAAAAACGAGAATGGTTATCTGAGTTTGTTTCGATGTTCAATAATCTGAGTGAGGATAGTGTTTCTTCGCTGAATCAAGAAAATTGTTTTTCCAGATACTTTTTGATTATTGTGTATCTGCAAAACATTTCCCCTCGTCAACCATCAACCCAATCAAACACTGACTAGTTTCGATAACACATAATATGTTATGTTTTGAATAATAGAACTTGCACCTGCACCGTACATGTATTGTGCAAAGCATGTAAACTAGAGTGCTTTCTTTTTCTTTATTTTCACATTAATATGCTTTTATTCTCTTTTCACAAATTAGTTTTAGTATTGTTATTAAAATCATGAAACAAAGTACGGGATAATATCTTTTTAGCAAGTGCCAATGAAAAAGGAAAATAAAAATCAACAGAATGATATTACTTCTATTTTAAAAAAATCAATTCCAGCTTCACCAACTGCTTTTAAAGTGCCTACACAGATTTTCGGTGAAAAAGTTCTTTCAAATCTCTGTAAAAGAATTCAGTAAATAATTTGAAAATAATAATTTTCTGGATCATTCACCACAAGCAATGTCAACAGTAGTCACTACTGTCACCGTTGTCTTTGCACTGACCGCCATATTGCTTGCAGTACTCTCCAACGTGTTAGGCGGTTGCAGCTTGTACCATGTTAAAAAAAGAAAGCAATACCACATTCTCATAAACATGTGCATCGTTCAAATTTTATGTTCTATAGTGCTAGCAGCAATAATTCTATTAATGCAAAACCAAGTTAATGGGGACAAAAGAGTAACAGAATGGCTTGTTTTGATCGGACATGTGCTTTTCTTTCAATTTTATAACACAATGATTCTACTTGTAAGTGATCGATTATTATGCGTGGTTTTACACTTCAAGTATTTTTATCATTTGACCACATACAGAATGAAGGGACTGCTGATTATTACCTGGTTGATCAGTCTTGTTGTGGTGACTCCATCTTACCTGATCTTAGAAAGTAAGAACCAGAATTTTGTTTATTCCGCAATCATTTACGTTGCTGTGGTTCTCACTGCAGTTGTGTATACAGTAATAGCAATTAAATTACGCCGGCAGAGGAAATTTTTTAATCGAGCATTACATAGAAAAGTGAAAGTTTGGAAAAAAGAACATTTGATACCATTGGCAATCATAGCAAGTTGTGTTACTTTTTACGCCATTCCGTACCATATATTCAGAATGGGCATTATCACCAAACAGATGACAACTGGAAATCCAAAGTTACTACTTTTAGCGATAAGATCAATATTCTACAATATTGGGTTTGCCATCAACTCAGCAATTTACATTTACCACATCAAGCAGTGTCGACAATATGTACTGAAAATATTTAAGCGCAATTGATTATCAAGATCTAACTACAATAAATTTGTAGCATCAAAGTGAAGTTATATAAAACGTACAAAAATTGTTTTGAAATAAAATAAAATAAAACACTTCATCATGTAGTCATGAATGTTATGCACGTTTACTCCTTGCTATCTTGCAGATACTAATAGGTTTCCCTGAAATCTGATTAAGAACTGCAATCCCAGCAGTAAAACAAATAAATTCATGAGATGAGAAAAGAAAAAAAAGTGTTCTGAAAGTGTTCTGAAAAATAAATAAATTTGTGGTTCCTATGCTGTCTGCATTTGTTTATTCAACTTGTCATCCTCTTTCAGCTGGGTCTTTTCTAGAAGAAGGGGCGCTACTATGACTTATGAGTTATTCCTGCAAATTGTGGTCCGAGCATACAGTTTATGTGTAAAGTGTACTCAAATTCATTTCTTAAATGTATTTCAAAATGTATTTCGCTAGGATAAGAAAGTATTGATCTCATTTCATAACTAAAGACTGTGTTATGCCGCAACATGAAACTTAAATAGAACAAGATATAAACATTTGACTATTCAATGAAAGTCTTGATAATATAATAATGTTGACAGAAATCATATTGGTTTTGGGTTTTACTATGTTCAACAAGAGGTACGAAAAGAGGAAAGTAAAAATATCAGTGCAACATAATGAGTGATAATTCTATAATGTTATAATAATTGTAAGTTTTAAGCCGACAAACAACAATTTGTTTCCATAATAATATTACAATGGAATTATTAATCACCAATATGTATCGTAAAATAAGGAATCCAAAGTAGAGGAAATAAATTGTATTTTAATTTCATAAATGTTCAAATACTATCAACACTTCAGCTTTGTAAGAAGTTTTCTAACTTTAACAAAAAATTTTGAAGTGAGAATCAAAGCTTACCTTGGCGAGCTGAGCAGTCAAAACCAACAAATCCTTCATGACACACACATGAGCCATTAACACACAAGCCATTTCCATTGCAATTGTCAGCACAAAAAGCTTTACTGATTATTTCTGGAGGCTTTAAGTTGCCACCAGTATCTTGTTCTCCATAGGTTTCAATGTTTGTAGTGATTTTATTTTGACATGTACTCATCATTGTAGCAACAGCTGATGTTACATAATTGTACGAATCTGTCAGCTGAAAGAAAAGAAGCAATGGACCTCATCTTTTCGGTAAATAAAAAACTTTTAGACCCTCTAGTTTGTTGGGATGGTAAAGTTGTTACTTAGAATTACTTCAGAATTTGAAAATTTCAGTTAGTTTGGCTGAAAAATTGGAAATAAGTAACACTATTCAAGGTTTTTTCTACTGATCGTTTTGTTAAAAAGTGTAAACAATTTCATACAAAATA
>JAYJMG010104404.1:0-16247 GCA_036873935.1 Stomotoca atra
CAAGTTTTTTTAATTCTGTTTTGATATTCTGAAAGCTAAGTAACAGAGCTTTATGGAATATACCATCCATTTTCTTTAAAAAAATGACGCCAAAGAGACTTTCGATGTTTTGTAGTTATTTTTTAACACATGGGCAGAAGGTAATATACACTTTTGTGACTTTGATAAAGTTTTGTAAAGAAAATTGCTACCTTAAAAGAAGAAATTGAACAGTTATAAACTTGATATTTTCGAAAGAAATTTATTTTTGCGGATCAACCATTTTCGACAAAGTTTGCGGAATTTAATTTTGCGGATTGGGGCCAAATCTGCGAAAATAAATTTCGCAGAATTATCTTCCACAAAAATTTCTTCCCTTAATGTAGCAAAATACAAAAACAAGAAATAACGGAACAGTTTATTGAGGTTTATGGGATATAAAATCTTCAAATTACAGAGATCAGAAAAGATCAAAAGTTATAATGTATTCAAGGATAAACTTTGACTGGAAGATGGTGAGTGGTGTCATTTTCAGCTAGTTACGTTAGCTAGAAAAAGTATTTCTATGCAGCGCATCATTTTTTAATGATAAATGTATACACAAGCATCTCATTGTGTAAGTGAGATGACTCGAACCCACACCATTTCACCTTGCTGGTAACGGAGCAAGATTGCTAACCAATTGCCCTACTTGCCAGAATTAAAATGATGATGTGTTTCAGCCTTAAGAGATTGTTTTGCATAATGCGTCTGGTTTCAATAGAAATATGATTTGCCTGCTGGGAATTAGCTTAAAAGAATCTTGCTTTTCACGTTCCCTGCATTGTCAGCCTCTACCTACTTGAGTGAAATCTAATTGGATAAGAAAGATATCCCGAAGATCTATGCGAAATCTATGCAAAACAAAAGATTAAAGAGTTTACCCATTTGGTGCTATTCTGTCTGCTGTAATCTCAGCCGAATCTTTTTCTCTGTTTGTTGCAAGCTAAAATGAATGAAGGTGAAGAGTAATGCTTCTCTGAGAATGGATATTGTGAATGTACTTTTTCTTAATTTTCAGTGAGAGTTTAAAAAATTTACTCTTGTTGACTAGTTCTTTCACTGGTATTAATTTTTTCATAATGACAAGAAATTTCAATGAAAGATAGTGATTTAGATTAATAAACCTCTTTCATAAAAATTAATAAACTAATTAATTATATAATATATGAAAAGTTGCCTTTAAATCATTTTCTTTATAAGGTTGGCAAACAAAATAACATACTTTTCCTTCCCAGATGTAGTTAAATCCATTTGCATTGAGCAAATACACTTTGTTTGATTGTAATAATGAAGCATCTAGCGGTATCTGAAGAAATAAACGTAACAGAAGTTAAGATTTAAAGACAAGATTCTTCATTCTTGTTTATGGGATTTATTTTAAATGCAAATACAATGTAAAATAGAAACATTGGACATAATCTGCTCCCCTAGATTTAGGAGTAAAGGTCCTCTACATTATTATTCATTTATCAATGTATATACAACAAATTTTTCGAATAACTGACAAACCTGAATAGCTCTTGTATCTGTCAAACTTGTACCAGTGATTGTGAAAAAGCTTGCATCTCTTCCTTTTGTTTCTTGCTGATTTGTAGTTTCGTCCAGGCTCTTCTGCTACATAATGAAAGGAATATTGGTTTAGCCTGTAATATTTATTTTTTTTAGTTTTATATTTGAAATCATTAATGGTAAGAATGCTGTTGATAAATGAAAATTGATGACTGATCAAACAGCAACATTTATTAACTAGCAAATTAAATTTCCCTTAGCCTTGAAATTTTCAGAGGTATGGTTCAAAAATAAGTAGCACAATTATTAATTGTTCTTCTTGCTCATTATACAGCTTGGCAAAGGATACAAAAATTTACGTTGTTTTTACACTGAAGGGCAAATCTCAAATTTTTGAGCTTTTCATGAAAATAAATTCACGCTGAATTGGTCCATTCACGAAAATTAATCCACGCAAAATGCAATTTTCTTAAATTACACAATGTATTCTTAATTGTTTTTAACTTTTAATTGAAAGTAAAGACAATCATTTCTTCTCTCGAGAAAAATATTTCTTGAAATAAATCCATGCGAATTTCCATAAGCCTGACCATTTGTGAAAATTAATCCACACAAAAAATTTCAAGGTCAGCATTAGCGGAAATAAATCCAAGCAGAAATAAATCCAGTTAAGGAAATTATTGACTTACTAGTAAGATAACCAACTTTCCTTTGAATAAATTGATAAAATGTTCAGGTTCATTTCGAGACCATGCTTTCACCTGTATAGCACATCCTTGTTTATTCCTATCCATCTGTTGTGTCAACAGGTAAGCATTTTCTATTTCACCAGTGTTGCTTGTCGGACTCTGAAAAAGGAAAAATTAAAATAAGTGAGTAAAAATGTGCATCTTAATTATTTGTTTGTGAATAGTTTGTTTCTGTGCTTCAATCATTTGATAATATTCTGGTTGCAATAAAACAATGAAAGTTGGCTAGGTCAGTTATTTGTAAACTTAGTGTTTCTGCCTTTGTTGCTCTTGTTTATATTCAGGTTTAGTAAGCATGGCAACTGTCTTGCAATAAATCGTGAGCAAGTTGGAGTTCTGAAACCTAACCTGATAATCAAAATAAATGAGAATTGCAAGTGTTACTACTGTTCTTACTTGCCAGATGTAGAGAATATAATGTTCTGTGATGGGACACTGGTACTCGATGATATAGACATCTCCTTCGTAGAACATGCCATAATAGTCTGCTGGCCAAGGTACTGCTACAGATTCTTCAACTCTCCAAACCTGAAAGAAATGGCAGCATGAGTAACAAACTTTCTCTTAAGCTTAAAGTGATCAAACCACATCACAGTTACTGATAAGTTTCTGTTAGTTTGAAAATTATGCGCATAATACCAAGCAACTCTAGTTTTTTCACATAATCTGATGGTGTTCTGCATAATTGGTTTCAGTCCAGAAAAATGTGAGTATTTTTGGAATTTTATGTGTGTAAGATTTTTTTTAATTTCGGGGGATTATAAGGGTTTTCCATCATTTTTTTTTCTGTTTTTCCAAAATATTGTTTCTGTTTTTCTGATAATTTAAAACTTCTCTATAACAATAAAAAGCTTAACATAAAATAGAAAATTTTTTAAAAAGCTGCTCACTGTATTTAAATCTTACCTTAATTGTTCCATCAGCTTGATCAATCATGTCTTCTTGTATTGATATTGGATTTGTGCAAAATTTATTTGCGTGGTCCCTTCCTAAAAGAAGTGTAGTAAACCGTAACGAATGTGCACATTATTTATGTATAAATGTAGCTTCTTTTGATTATTATTCTGAAAATACTGTTTCTGGCTGACTCACCAATAAGTTGTAAATATCCATCTTTTGCAAGATATCTTTGATCAGGCCATGTATTAAAATATGATTTAAATAGATATGACTCATTATCTTCTAAAATTCTAATAATTGGTATCTTCACATCATTCTCCACATATTTCAGAAACCTCTAGAAAGGAAAAGCATGTCATGCTAAAAACCATTTCTTAAACTCTACTGACTAATGAACATTTTTAATAAATTTCAATGAGAAAAATACAGTTAATCTAACAAAATGGGATCATAGAAATCTATTGTTTTTAAAAACGGGTACATGTGCTGTATGTAAAATGTGTTTAAATGTGTCGTTATTTAAAAAGCTAAAGCATTATGTTTGCTCTATCCAATTTTGGGACAGCCCGTGCTAGGGATGGTATGTTAATTCCTGGTTGGAACTGTGGATAGCGAAAGTCTTGGCTCCATGTCCCTGCAGAAAACAACGGCTTAGCTGTCATGATTTCATCTTTTTACTTGAACAAAGATATGTTTTAGTTAACACCTCAGAGTTACGCATCTCATCATTGTCATTAACAGATAATGAAACCCGATATATAAACCTTATCAACAGATTTGTTGATTATAAGTACAAAATCTCCATACCATGGCTTTTTCTATTGCTGTTTGTTTTTCTTCTATTGGGTAGTGTCTTCCAACCCAAACAAATAAACAATTTTTTCCAGCGTTTAGAATGTACAAGCCCTTAAGAAAACAATCAATCTTCAGTTTATGCTGATGGCTTAAGGATGTTTTTTCGCAATGTCAGAAGTTTAACCAGGGGTTTCAACTGAGCATAGGAGACAAGAGCAGGGTTTTTAAAAGAAAAGAAGACGAAAAATTGTTTTCTTATTTTTTTTATACTAAATTACCGTAAAGCTTCGATTAAACGACTGGGCGCTTATTAATTTTTAAGCTTTTAGACCTGGAGCTTATTTTCTCTTTATACTATGCATCAATAAAATCATTGTTGTCTTCGCTTTCATTGATTAGCAAAGACACTGGAGCAGCTTCCATCTTGTATTCTTCTTTGTAGGCGTTGATACACATACAAACAAACTGGTTAACATTCCTTGTTTGGAAAAAAAGAAGTGCTAGCTAAGGTATAGACTGATTTACTTTCCCTTATCCTAATACTGGGCGCTTATTCAAGTTGAGCGTTTTTTCAAAGCTTGACGGTATTAATCTCTGTTTTCTATTTTCCTAATTTCGACTTTTTTATACAACCATTAAGCTAGAAAAATAGATTCATTGTTGTGTCCTGAAGAGTCTTATGGTGTATAGAAGTAGTCATTCACTGGAGAATTGTTATAACTGAAGACGCATCAAATGGTAAAGAGATTATTCTCACGTCAGTGTGTAGCATGTTTCTGGTTAGTGGTGTCATTTTGATTTCTTCAACTTCTGTTTTTCCATTTTCATCAATTATCCTGGAAAAGAGCAACAAAAATTAAGAGAAATTGTATCTTTTCGTATCATCGTTGATTCATAGTTACTAGAAATGTTTGATTCAATATAAGATATAAGCGTCTTGATATTTCTTGATATTGGCTGCAACTAACATTATAACCCAATCAAGGATAATTTGCAAAATGACACATTTTATTGTAAGTTTTAACCCTAAATTTGGTGTGGTCAGCACCCCCTGATAATAGTAAGCAAGTAACGTAACGTAACAATGCAAGTAACGTAACATAAGTAGGTAAGTAATGTTAACGTAAGTGGGGTGAACAATTAAATGTCATTTTTTTCAAAATTGATTAAAAATATTAAATTTCATTTCATATCTAGGAGGTCGCAAATTATGGATTAATTTTGTGATCTGATGGAACCTGAACGCTTTTTTTACCACTTTGTGGTCACGGCATTATTGTGTAACAAAACTTAAAATTGCGACACTTTACAGTCTAGGCATAAAAGAAAGAGAAAAAAGTTATGGCTGTGTACACACTTGTATAGTTTGGCTTCATCAACTTGGAGAGATTCTTCATTGTCTTGGAATACTGCTGGTGGTGGTGGTGCAATTTCGAAAGAGTCCATTGCATGATATAAGAGACTTACTTCCTTCCTGTTTATGTTTTGATCTAGGAAATATGTTTTAAATGAAGATGGCTTTTAAGAATAATCAGTTATGCACTTTCCGAAGAATAACAATTTAACGTTTCGAAAGGTCTTTACTTGTTTTATTGTAACAGATTCTGATGCTAAATTTCTTCTCTATAAATTTACTATTAATTTTTAGTGAATAAATAATAAGATACCTGCTATTATTATTTGCGCTTTACCATAACAGAATTGGTCCCGAATCATCCTTGCAACTTCGATTGCCTGTGTGAATCGGAAGAAGTGTAAGTGGCAATGGAATCATACTATTATTATTGTTGCTTATTTTGGTATTTTTAGAGCTCTTAGTACTCGGTTTCTTATAAACGGGTTTCTTATAAAAAAAATATATGTGTACTTCATTTGATAATTAATAGCATCATATAACCTGCCTTTCTTAAAAAAGAGTAAAGTACATGCGTTCATATTTCCGTTTCAGTTAAGCTGAGACCCTTGGATAAAGGGAGATTTTTTTATTTTTACCTCCGATAACTGTAATAATGATTAACCTAAAAAACTGTTCTAGGCTCATCAGTTTACACGTCATGTGTATACATAAGAACAAGGTATGGCAGTTACATGATTACATAAATATTTTGGAACATTTGAAAAAGTGAGTATTATTTCTGGAGATATCATGTTAACAAAAGTTTTTTGAGCTTTTAGATTATGTCCCTTCCTCTGGAAAACATTTTGTAATTACAAATGTTTGTAAACTCCTTATATATCTGCAGAAAGCACAGCAACTCAAAATAAATCGACAGACGATTTGTTCCACAATGTTCCTGAATTTCTGCTTCTGTTTGCAATGGTTTCAGTAGCTTCATTGCTTCTTTTTATGATTTCAACTTACATCATTATACTGAAATGCTGTATGTGTATAATGTGATGTTTTTTTTAAAAAATAAATAGTTGAATGTTATAATAATTTATAACTTAATGAACAATTTCAAATTTTACGCCTTACATTATTTTCTTGCAAATTTATGTATTAAGATATTTTACCTTTTTCCTTCCGACTTTTGGGCTATATTTTCCATTCCAACAGTAAATAGTCCATTCATCATCCAGAAGAAATGATTCTTCTTCACTCATGGATCCAAGTGGTACCTGGTGATGAGAAAACTTGAAAAGTTAATTTCCATAAATTTTACAAGAGATAATTTAATACTGATCTGAACAATATGTCATCACTTTGAAAGCAATTGTAGCAACAGAGTAAACCTGTTTTCCTCTGTCATTGTTGTACTAATTCAAATTTTATAAGAAACAGAAGTAAAAGAGACACTGTTAGCTGTGCTATTCACAGGTAATAGCCTGAATGATGTCACTCCTCAATGTGAGGCGGCTTTTATTTAGTCCTGGTTATTTTTAAAGTGCTTGGGCTTCGTGCCTCAGTATTCATTGTTTATGCCATTACTACCTGTTTACGTCATTTCTATGAAGCGGTTTTGAAGCATTTTTAACTGTACTTGAGCTGGTGGTATTTTCTGTCATTGATTTTTATTCTGTGTATAGTCACTTGAGTAGCAATAAGTAACAATTGTTTTACCTGAATAATTCGAACATTCCTGCTTCCCTTGATTTTAAATAAACGCTTGATGTATTGACCTTGCTCGAATTGTTTGTGCTGCCAACTGTTTCCTTCTAAATATCTGAAGAAATTCATGTAAATGTGGTCACCTTATCTAGTATTATCATAATTATTTAGGAGTACTTAATTCAAAGTTTTTTCTCATCATAGATAGTAACACACAGGTCGGTGCAGTTGGCTAATTTTACAAAACTAGTCTATTACTGAGAACAAATATCCACAGCTAGAAGTTAAGTTAAGTTTGGTCGCAATTATAATTATAATGCTATCTAATCTAGTGTTTTTGCCTCCATTCTTGTTCTTTGTTCTAAGGTCTAAATGCAAATAGATACGATGTGGGTAACTGGAACTCAAAGCTAGAAATGACTTGATACATCTAACAGATTTATTTACCTTATACCATATGGAAACATATCCAAAAATTCTCTGGTTTCGTTGAATTGAGGCTAAAAAAGTGAAAAACAAATAGAATTTGAATCCTAGATCTAGCAATTTTCTAGTGGGCAAAATCGTTAAAAAGTCACTGTGGGGGAGTGTATTTCTAGTATAAAATTGCACTCCTCCACAGTGACGTTTTAACGATTTTGCCGGCTGGGTTTAGGAATATTGAAGGTACAGATACTACAGATACTCTTTTTTCAGTAAATTTAAGTTACAATGAATAATTTCCATCATTTCTCTTCGGTCTATGTTTTTATATGGAAAATTTGAACTGATCTAAAATTGAATGACCTGAGGAAACACGAAAGAAATTTACCTGACAGAAAATTGTAGTATCATTGAGGGCATCTTCCGCTAACATTAGAAGCTCGATAACTTTTTGTTCTTGGTTCTATAAAAGAAGTAAATCTAAAATAGTTTTATTAATCTTTATTCAAATACAACACCTATTTATTCAATTTAGACTTGTCAATTCTTGGTGATGTTTGCTCCTTTGTCTTTGTGTTCTTATGCTGGATGCCATTTGCTCAGAAAAAAACTCGTAAGGAAAGAGTAGCTGTTATTACACATAAACTTTCACACCAGCGTTACATTCACTCCTGTCAAAAAGACTGAAGTGAAATCTCACGCCGGAGTGAAATTAACGAAAAATAACGTGTATCCTCTTTTTTCAATTTTCAATGTAAAATGAGAATCACGTTTTACCTCCTTCAAGAAGAAGAAAAAGCCAAAAAAGGTTACTTGGAAGTTTTAAGTAAAAACGCTAAAAAGTTAAATTACTGCTCAAGTATGATATGAAAACTGTAAGCTATTTATCATGAGCAATTCTTTACAAAAAGAAGAAGAAAAAGTTGATAATTTCAACGTAGTAACACTACAAGCTGTTTCACCTCTGCATGAGTTAACTTTGGATACGACGTGTAACATGCCCCTTAGAGCACCAAATGTTATTAATGATTTCGTTAATTGCCTTGGTTCATTAATATTTCTTTTCTTTTTTCTTTAATATAGTTGAATTAAGAATAGAATGTCCAGACCTTCACTACAAAGTGCAAGGAATCGCTTGAAATCTTTTCCGCAGTTATTGTCAAAGTGTTCAGCTGAAGCAGCAGTTTACGGTAAATGTGTGGCACGAAAATATGAAGATATTGCACCGGGAGCTTGTCAAAAGGAGTTCCTACAATTTAAAGAGTGTGCTCAGCGTACTGCTAAAGACATGAAGATCAGGATTTGATGGTATTATTCATGATCTTTTATAATAACACGTGAATGTATGGTTGTATTACTGATATAAGATGTAATATTGGACTGTTGAATCGTGGTTGCGTGTCACTAGGCACAGATTGAACATTGTCAGAACGATAGTGGTTAAGGAAGTACAGCTTATGATTAATTTTGGTAACAGATTGTAAATTTACTTGTTAATAATAATCATGGAATGTGTTGCAAATATGCACACTCCCAAAGGGAAAATACTTTGAAGATTGAAATTATGTCTTCGAAGGAATCTTCCAAGTTTCTGAGATTCCTATTTACCAGCAAAATGATGAAAAGCTTGTATCCTGATTTGCACTGTGTTATGGTTATCTTTTGATTCAATTTTTTGATTCTGTCCATCCTTGGAGTTTTTGCTATGGTGTTCTGACATAACACTCTCCATGTTTTTGTAAAAGATGATCAAGTCTTTGAGAATTCCTGATGTGTTTTGCATTGGAAAAAAATAGATTCGGGTCGTGAGTTTTTTATTTATTCTTTTGATTTTTTGAATATTTTTTTTTGTCTACAACTGTGCATCCACCATCTGTATAGAAACGAAAATGAAATTTCGTATTGAAAAGTTTGAAATGATTACCATAGTCCTCTAATTAGCGCTGCACATATTTAATTTTTGACTCTGAGACCCTTGCACTTATTAAAGGGGTACTAAAAAGAAGGTGACGCTTGTAAACTTATCCTTAAAATGTGAAAAGTATTCAATATTTTTTTAATTTTGAAAAACAATTTCTTGGTCAAAATTTTCATTTAAACTATTCTAAAGACAGTAAAGCATGTAAATTAATTCCTTTTTACTCCTGATTGTGCAATGGCAGAGGGAGAAAATGTTGTATTTTATTTACGTAATACAAAATCATGTTTCATACATGATATATTGTTATTGCTTCTAATGAGCTTCATATTTAAGATATTTTTGGTTTTAACCTGATTCTAATTGGAGGAAATACAGGTAACAAAAGCTTTTCATCGAACTAACTTTCACCCTTGATTATTAGTGTGTTTATTTTTAAAAATGAGTTACTACTGCCCATGGACCAGAACCCCAACAGCTAAAGCTTATATCTTGGTATGGAGTCACTTTGAAGTCCCTGGCTGATCTTTGCTATCGTCATTCCTGCAGTTGTTGTTGTAAATTATGTCGTCATGTGTATTAACCATACCTATCTTACAAATCATATATCGGTGCCTCTTTTAGCCTGTTTTTGCATGCGATAATCGCACGCAATTGAGTGCCCTTTCCTGAAAATCTATTGAATTGTTATCAAGTATTGCCTTGTTTGAGAAAATATTGCCCTTTTTTCCAAAAAATGCAAGCATGCCCTCAAATGCTAGAATATGCCCTGTGTATCAATAATACCCGATCATTTTAATTGAGCTGTAAACAATGAAAGACTTGGTTATGAAGTGTTTGCAACTTTAATTTTGTGCTGCCCAGAAAGGCTTTAATGTGCATAATAATAATTCTGGACTTGTAGCAAATATACATTCTGTATGTTTTTGAAATTTGCTTCAGCAGCTTATAAATTTCCCTGTTATTTTTGAGAATTAATGATTGATTTGGATTTTTTCCAGAAATTAATCTTCTTTTTTTTGATTTTCTTTTTTTGATTATTCGAAGTTCTCTAAGCTCTTCCTTCTTCGTGTTCTAAGTGAGTACTTCTGAACAGCAACAATTTTTAAACATTGTCGATTAAAGGGATGTTTTTTATGAAGAATGGTTTTGACCTATAGCTCAACTTTTCCTAATGTAATTTGATTGTTCTACTCGAATTTATATGTGAACATTCTGTTCATTTCATTATTTTTTATACATACATTTAATCTCTAGATGCGAATGAAAGCTAGTGTACTTGATTCATATTTCTGCAAAACTGTACTGCTCAAGAATTACTTGAAGACGCTCAATATAACTGTTCCCGAAAGTTCGAAATGTGCTGCATTGTTGGAAAAAGTGTTTGTCACCATTCAACATGGAAGAGATTTGTTTTTACAAAGTTATGCACTGGAAAACTCAATATCTACCAGTGATCTTATCCATCATGCTATCGAACATCTGTGTGCGTTGAAAGTCTCCAACTTAATATGTTGCGGATACAAGTTCATGCGAGAACAAAGTGAAAAGTCACGAGTTGTAGGCACAAATTTGCGAGTTATGTATTTGAATTCTATTGTGGTTTATTTGAAGCGTAAGTCTTGGGAGGATTTACATCATTTAATTGGAGATGATTTGTTTTTTCATTTACTGACAAATGCTTCACTGTTTTTGTCAGTTGAGTATGGTTGTTTTGTACAGTTGTGCGGTCAACCAATTCATGAACTGACTTACTGCAACTGTAGTGCTGAGTGCCAGAAAAAACGTGATTTAACCATTACGCAGAAAGAAAGAAACAGTAATTGTGAAGTTACAGAGAAACGTGGTGTTAAACGAAAGTTGAATACTCCTAGCCTGAGCAGTAAAAAACTTAAAACAGACTCTTCAAATTGTGAACTAGGAAAATCTATTGAAATGGTAAAAGTGTTAAACAAAAATAAAGACTTGAAATTCAAGAAATCTTCAAGGAGTGCTGATATATCAAGGCCTTCAAAATCTAAGGCTTGTTTTGCTACACAAAAATGCAAAGTAGTACGAAAGTGGAACATTTATCTTAAGCGCTCCAGAATTTTCTATTCCAAGGTGTTGCTAGAAGACATTGGTCGAAAACACATTTTGAAAGCTGTGAAATCTTCCAATAATGGCATTCATGATCTTTTAAACCATGTGTTTCAGTTTTCTTCCAATCAGAAGATGAAGCGCATTCCAAAGCACCTCGCATCCAGCAAGCACTTATTTAAAGCCATCATTTTAAACTTCAAAGAGCATCGAATTATGAAGTTCTTAAATTTCTATTGTCCACTGCAAAAGTGGTTTAAGAATAGAAAAACAAAACTTGCAAAGAAGAAGGTTTCAAAGAAGCTTACTTCACAACAGAATCTAACTGCTCGTGGAGTTTTATTCAGTGAAAAGGTGCAGTATCAGTTTGCAGCAAAGTCTTTCGTGCCCAGGAACAAGGTATTGGTGTGGCACTTTGCATTGGTCACTTTATTTAGAGCACTTTTGTTTCGAGAGTACGCCAAACCTGAAAAACCTATCAAGGAAATCAATCAAACTCAGCTAGAAAGGTTTGGATTGCCTCGAATGAATGTTTTAAGTACCTTACGCGTACTAATTTTCGCGCGTACTAATTTTCGCGAATTTTTTTTAGAGATATTTTTTTTACTTTCGCGTGTACTAATTTTCGCGAATGACAAATTCAGACATTTTTGCGAGTACTAATTTTCGCGAATGCAACGATTTGTGTTTGTTGTCTCAATGGTAACTGGGAATGCTAAGAGCAAATCAGTGAAGTCTGCTGACATTAGAACTTTGCTGAAGAACAAAAAGAATAAAAACGATAAGAACTATGTAATAGCCATGCCATTAAAAATAAGAAACATTTTCGGATTTTTTCGCGAGTACTAATTTTCGCGAATCAAGGATTTCGATTATTTTCGCGCGTAGTAATTTTCGCGAATTTTTCATCAAATACGCGAAATACGCGAAAATTTGTACGCGCGAAAATTAGTACGCTTAAGATAGGTTATTGCAAAGACCTTTCTCTATTTTTATTGCATAGCTGTTTACAAATTTTAAGCACAAATAAGAAGGATATATAATTTAATTTCTTAGTTGCGATTTGAATGTAAGGAAGAAAGGTGTGTCATTTGTTATTGTTACAAAGTTTACAAAAATCCTGAAATTGGGTGCTTAAATGTGTTTGTTAGTTATTTATTTTTATTTTTTTCAAAGAAGAGTGCTTGATACCTTTATTTGTGTAAAAGAGCAGAGTAATCCGTAAATAATAGGAAAAAATTAATTAAATTGAATTAATGCATTTTTTCAACTTAACCCTAATCAGGGTGGGCTCATTTGTCTACAATCAGGGAGCGGGTAGGGGGCCATTTCTGCCCGCCCAATAGCCAGAATAGGGTTAAGTTATGTGTAGTGTCTTACCTGCATAAGTTGTTTGTGTGGTTGATTGGGAATGAGATTTGAAAAAGTAAGTTGAAATAGCTGGAAACACAGCAAGCATTTGAATGGTTGTTCATGCATAATAGAAAGATTGTAAATGGGAAATGATTTGTTATATTTTTTCATTATTTTTAGATATTTCAGTTTGTACGCGCTGTCATCTGTAGCATAATCCCAGACCTATTGTGGGGCTGTAAAAAGAACAAACAAATATTCATGAAGAATGTATTGAAGTTTATACTACTGGATCGCTATGAAAAGATGACCACCCAATGTGTGATGACTGGACTCAAAGTTTCTGCATTTCCCTGGTTTTTTAAGGAAAACAAGGGTCATAGAAATGTACAAGAGCATGTAAAACTCGAGAAAATGACAAGAAAGTTTATCCAATGGTTGTTTGATGGCCTGGTGGTACCTCTGATCCGTGGTTATTTTTATGTGACGGAAACGGGTGCCCATAAGAACCGTGTGTTTTATTATCGTAAACCTATTTGGAAAGTTATGCTTGACGAAGGCTTGAAAAATATCAATGAGTGTGTTTATAAACCAATCAGTGTAGACGATGTGAAATTGCAATTAAAGCAGGGTAATTGCTTGGGAGTTTACGATGTGAGACTGGTCCCAGGACCATGCAAGGTATTAAAATGTTTTTTTCCATAATTTCACTCCATGTTTTTAAGTGTTTTTGCAGACCGTTTGTACTTGATTTTCGATTTAACCCTTCATCAAGCCACTAATATTTTTTATAATTAACTCGAAATATCTTCTGGCAGTCCTTCCCCATAAGACACTTTGAACTTTGAAATAGGACACTGCCTGCATTTTCATCATGCAGTAGTTTCATTCAATTAGTAATTTGAGGATTTTATTTTCTAAATAGATTCTCCGAATAGCAGTTACTATGCTTGACCAATCAAGTCAAATTGAAATGGTTGTACGGACACAAAAATCTTCTCTAATGTTTCTTGTTTTATTAGTTATTTAGTGTAAATGGCACATTTATAATTTTTGTCACTAGATTGTGTTTTAGTTGTAGCTTCGAATTCGAATTTAATTAGGTACGTCCAATTGCCAATATGACTCGTTGCTTTGGTGGTGTGAATGTTAATGAAAGAGTATTCTTGAGTTACAGACTAAGAAGCGTGCATGCAGTACTGCGTTATGAATTAGAAAGAGACTTTTCATTACAAGGTGCTTCTGTTACCAATGCTACAGAAGTGTTCAACAAATTTCAGACTTTCGTCTCGCACTTGAAGTCACAGTACACAAACACACCGCAGCTGTACTTCGCATCTCTTGATATAAATCGCTGCTTTGACACTCTTCCGCATGATCAGCTGTTGCAGTTGATGCCATTTGTTTTGAAAGAAGAGTCATACATGATTCGTAGATTCTTCAAAGTGAAGCCAGCTCAAAATGGCAGAGTCACGAAGAAACTATGTCGTGTTGCTTGCGAAGGCACAGATTGTGACAGCTTTGTGGAGTTTGTGAGAAAAAGATTACGAGATGGCAGCATTGTTGGTCGAAATGTTGTGTTTGTAGACCAAGTGCATTATGGGATGGAATCACGGGATCAGATGCTGAAAGTGTTGACGAATCATATTTCATGTTCAATTGGGAAGATTGAAAACAAATATGTGATGCAGGAAACAGGTATTTATTAATACATGAATTAGGCAGTTGATTAGCAATCTTGCTCTGTTACCAGCAGGGTCAGATAGGTGTGGTTTAGAGTCCTCTCACTTACATATATCTCTCATAATAACTCTCAACGGTGTACCACGAATTGTTGATACCTTATACGTGTGTCTAGTGTGACTCCATATGTACTGCACATGAGTAATGATAATCTAGCTATTTATCAAACAACTTTTCCTGATCTTTCTTGAGTTAATTGCTGCAAACCAACTTTTTTTCTTTTCCTTCCCTTTCAATTTTCAACGTTTTTAGAAAGATAGACAAACTAAATTGACAGAGATTTTGAAGAAGGGAACTAAAAATGGTCACCAAAATATTGTTTATTTCCTCATCAAAGCTATTTCTAAAAGCTATTTCTATTTGGTTTATTCTTCCCAAGACTGTGCAGTTATTTTGTCTTTTTAGGTGTACCACAAGGATCCATTTTAGCTACCATCTTAAATAATTTACACTATGGTAACACCAAAGTGCAGCATCTCACTAACTTCTTAACGACACCTGAATCTTTACTTCTTCGCTGGGTTGATGACTACCTGTACATCACTACGTCGAAGTTTCAGTGTGAAAGATTCGTGAGCATTATGCACCAATCCATGGGAAATTTTGGTTGTCATGTCAATGCAAAGAAGACATGTATTAATTTTCATTATAAATTACCTGGTCAAAGGTTACTGAAATTTAATGGAGACTGGTTTCCTTGGTGCGGGTATTTGATAAATTGCAGAACACTAGAATTCGGCTACAATTACGTACAATATGTAGGTAAGTTCTCCTTCGTAGCGCCTGAAAGTTTTTGACTCATTCTGATATATAACGAGCGCCTCCCTTGATCAAGCATCTCACGGAAAATCCGTTTTAAAAAGTAAGCGCTGTCGTACTTAATCGAATAATGACGGTATTGATGATCCGGAGTTAAAATAATGAAAAAGCAAATTGAAATGTAATACAACAAAAGTTAACCATTTACAGTGACTGCGCATTTTTTTATGGTTGTTGTTGGCTGAGGTATCACATTGAATCACGAGGATTAGTTACTTAAGTTCTAAGGTTATTTGTATTAGTAATCACATGTTTTTGAGAATGATTTGGAAAAAAATCAACCCGAGGTTTTTAACTAAATTTTGAAATCACCCCGAGCAAAGCGATTTTCAAAATTTTGTTAAATAAACAAGGCGTGATTTTTTGCCCAAAATTGCCCGAAAATTCATGTGATTATACTGGTTAATCATATATTAAAGTTTCAACAAGACACTGTTTGATTTTTCAAATAGGTTGGGTGATTTTTCTCTATTGTCAAAAATTTATATAGAAACGTCAGGTGTGATTTCACGCTCCGGTTAATTTCACATTCTCAGGAGAAAAACCTTGAGTTCATATAGAAACGTCAGGTGCGATTTCACCAAACCATGTAAGTAAGATGGAAAAGTAATGCACAAAGTATAAAATGCTTTCTTCACTTTAATTACACTGTACTTCACTCATTACCGTTCTTCTTAGGTGATAACCTCAAACATGGCCTCACTGTTCAATGTGGGTCAAACGCACTGTCAGTTGCACGAAAGTTGCTTCATGCTGTCACCGTTAAAGCTGTGGCAATTGTTGTTGATAGTAATCTTAATTCCGCATCAACTGTTTACAAAAACATATATCAACTGTTTCGGTTCATTGGTGAGTTATGATTTGTCTTCATCACCTTTAAAAAAAATGT
>JAYJMG010105514.1:0-16238 GCA_036873935.1 Stomotoca atra
AAAACTATTATTGGAATTAACTCCAGTGCAAGTTCGTTAGGCAGTCAACAGAAAGGCGCTGCTGGTAAACCTGGAAAGCCTGATACGAAAATGAAGGTACATATGTCATCTAATGTTTTTTTTTCTTGTTTTGTTTTTGTTTTGTTTTCTTTCAACTGAGAAAGATGTCTGATTGAGCTGAATAAACCAATGAATAAATCAAGTTAGAAGTTATTAGTTAGTTCAGTTTTTTATCGTTATTTCATTGTTTCACCATTGTGACATTATTTGTTTTTTTGCAAAATAATTTCTTCTTTAACAAATGCATAGTTCTTTCGTTAAAGTCTAGTTGTAGACTGCGTTTACATGGAACGGAATGGTTACTTAGATACTGGATTGACGTAGCAATGAATTTGTTCTGAAATAGTGTAAACACCATAAGAACACTGCAGCTAAAACCAGTTCTGTGTGTAAGCAATCCTCAACGTGTAAACGCAGTCCTAGGTACTTCACACATAACAAGGTATCTTTAAGGATACAGCGTCACCTTTTGAGCATGTTTTTTATTTTGAAAAATTTTCCATTTTTTTTCCTATTTTATTTAATAAGGTATATATCATTGGAAAGCTTATTACTTTTACTTTTACTTTAATATGATATAAATTTCAAAAATTATTTTTTTGAAAAACAAAAGTTATGTTGTAATGAAAAAAATAGCCCCTCTTTCACATTTTGAGTTCCTTTATCAAAAGTTTTTGTCGAATTTTTTTGAAGTTTGCATCATCATTATTCAGCACATTTCAATCTAAAAAAGAGTATCACAGTTTATCAAAACAGGCCTCCATTGCTTCTTTATAATAACAACCATCTTAACTCACATTGATACACAAAGAATTTAAGTTCAGGGGGTAATATCAAAAGAACTATTGAGTATTAAACTGTGATACCCTTTTTTCGGTCAGCGTCTAAGATTTGCAATGAGACCACAATCAGCGTGATAGCATAATTATTTTTGACAAAGGAACTAAAAAAAAAAACGTCGGAGATACCCCCATATAATTTAATTTTGAGAAAAACACTTTTAAAGGTTTTTACTCAGCATGATGTGGCTTCTTTTGTTTCATGTGACGCTAATGATTGCATTGTTTAGTTAACATTTTTGCATTATAATTTTTGAACCTTTTTTTATTTTCTGCTTTGTGCATTTGATGTTTTGTGTATGCAACTGTAAAAAGATGAAAAAGTGTCAAAATCAACAATGTGATTTTAACTTTATTTTACACATGAAACGTTGTTTGGCTTATTTTCAAACATTTCCTGGTGTAAATATAGACTAATAAAATATTTAGTAGAAAGATCATTGCAAGTTGATCAATATTTTCTAACTTTGTTAAAACTTTTTTCGAAATTTTGATGAAAAAGACGACGCTGTATCCTTAAGGAAGGAGACCATTTGAGTTCATATAAACAATATCCTTCAGATGCTTTGATTTTTTTAGCATTCCAACGCCACATTAAAATCAGATGGAACAACTGATGGTGAAGCTGTTGATGTTGCTTTTCAGGAAAGCCAGGTAAAAAAGTGAAAAGTATTTCCTTTATAGAAGTAACATAAAACACTAAATGATTGTGACAGGAAAATTTGCAATTTTGCGAACAACACATTGACCTTTGCAGAGAATAAAGTGTTAGATGATTTTACCTTTACCGAGAATGAAGTGTTAAATGATTTGTGAAAAAATAAAATAAGATTTCGCTGGTATCGATTTAAAAGCTGCCATAATTTGGTTTTTAAAGATTTCGTGGAAGCCACGTAATGATATGATTAATGGTAATCCTTTGAATATTTTCCTTGTTGATTAGTAAATTGCTAATGTTAGGATTGTACACATTGCTATTTTTTTTCAATTCTGTGATGCACTTTCTTTTCTTATTTCTTTTTTGCAGCAATACATTGATGCCCGCACGTACATGACCATTGAGCTGGAACTTGAAAACCCACTTGTACAAAAACGAAAGCAGGAAGAAATAGCTGCCAGGTATGACTTATGTTTTTTATTTGAACTTTTCCAATTGCTTCTATGTGAGGGTTTGAAATGCAGCCATAGCCTAGGTTTTCAAACGCTCCTCCTTAGGCTTTCAAAAATAATGGCAAATAGTGTGTGGTTATTTTTGTTAAAATGGTATCTGCGAAGAAGTGCGGTACCATACCTATTCATTCTAAAAATACCCTGATGTTTCTCCTCATCCTCCTGCGAGATTTGATTAAGAGAATGTTTTCTTTTAGGTTGATTTTTGAATTTTCTACATTTAAGCGAAACTTACAAATTTATAAACTTCTTTTAAAATTATACAAGGTGTATTTGTTTTTTCTCCTTGTATACTTTCCGCGTTTCACTGTGAAAATGTTTCATGCTGCAAATCAAACCTTTGTTACTAATTATTTATTAACAACTTTCGAAAACATTTTGTAGATCTCTTTGTTTCTACTGCAAACAGAACACATGTTGAGTCTTTGATCGCTTGGGGATAGAAGGGATCAGAATCATCGCCTGTGTTACTACTGTGTTAAAGCAGTTTGGCTTCTTGTTGGTATTGTAACTAATTGCTTTTTCAAAAGCAGAACAACACCTTTTTGGGTATGTTTTTCAACGGGTCAAAGCCAAAGAAAGAAATAGATCACTTATAATTTACTCCCTCCATTACCAAATCCTGTCTTCATCTAATAAGCATGAGTTCTGCGAAAAGCATTTTCCATATAAACTTAGGCAATTTTCTTTCCAAAAAGCAGAATTTTCATGGGAAAAAATTTAAGAAACATTTGACTATTATTCGATTCTAATTTTTGAGGTAATGCACGATAGTTAAAATGTAAAGCGTCTTTTGTTGATTTCGCAACTAACTTCAACTTTGACAGCACTTAGTTTGGTATGATATTTTTGGTTACTTATTCTTTTTTATTGACTTCTATTAATTTCAAGTGTGATAAATATTTTCTATGCCTTGCTTTGAGTGTTTGTGTTAGTTAATGCTTGTGTCCTCAACTTTTTTGTCGTCTTTGTCGAACAGGGTTGCAAAGCTTATACCTCCAAGGCCGTTGTATCCGAAAAAAGAAGGAGGAAGCAAGAAGGTATTTTATGTAAATACAATGCAGCAAAATTAATTTTGCCTAATTGTCTTATTTTCTGTAAACCTAAATTTAAACTTCCTTATGAACCTTCTGTGTGATAATAAAAAGGATAAGGCTTTTTGATTTCCTGAAGCATCACAAAGAAGCCATTACTGTCCGTTCCCTTGTTTTCTGGGATTTTAATATTTCTAATGAGACTTGTCTCCTGCTGTTACAAATACTTTGTACATAGAATGAAGAGGTTACATGATTCTTCTTTTTGATTTTCATAATTACTTTCATCATCTGCAGTTTAAGCTACTGATCTTATCTTATTTTCCAACTTTCGCTCTTAGGTTATTGAAGATTTTGAAAAGGAAATCGGTGAAATATCTAACTTGCTTCTTGAGGAATTTAGGTTGTTTTGTTGTTCTACTTTATATTTCTTGATATTTTCTATGCCATGATTTATAAAGTCAGATTTTAGATTAGATTTGATATGATTGCGAATTGACTTCATAATTTGTGAAAATCTTTATCATAAACCAACCTATTGTGAAAATCTTTTATAGAGCGTTGTTTGGGAGTAATCTGTCTCAGAACGCCGATGATGCTGATGAAAGGTAAGAAATATTAATGATTTAATTGTGAAAAACAAAACAAATAAAGAGACTAATGACTTGGCTTAGGCCATTTGTAGTTGAAAGTTTGTTCATGCTAAAAGCGGGAACTGAAGGTAAAGTGTGAGATGCTGTGATTATTTTATCGTGTTGAAAGCGGGAAATTACCAAAGTGTTTTTTTTTAACAAAGTTTTCTCTGCTCTTTCATTTACATTATTTATATGTGGCTCACCACACAGAAGCAATATTATTACAGTCAATTAAATGGGAAAACATAGTCTTTGGTCCTCAGGTTATCTGACGATCAAAACTAAACATGGCGAAAGAAGGAGACGATCTAGTAGCTTGATGCCCCAAGTCATCTAGTTATCAGCGGACCTTAAATACTGAAATTAAGTTGAACTAACTTTTTCTTTACTTCCAAAGCACTGCAGTAGTGCGTGGTCATTAGGTGATATGTTGGTAAAATAGTACTTATTGGTTTTAATATTAGTTGATCATTTTTTAACTCGCGTGCAAAGATTTTCTTCATTTAAAAATATATTTGAGGCGTCAAAAAAATAGATGTGGCTTCTTCTTCAGTTTTAAAAACCAACTGGAACCAGCGCATTAGACTTGTTATTAAATGATGATGTAAGTAACAAAACATTCATTACTTCTCACGATTTAAATCTATTTTAACACAACGTGTCCAAGATGCGCTCATAAAAATAACTGATGAGTAAAAAGTGTTTTGCGATTAACAAGTAAATAGTCAAGTCAATTAATGGAAATTTTTTTGACTGCAATTGTATTTACAAAGAAAAATACCTGCATGGTTAATCTATCATCTATATGTGAGAAATAAAGAAAGAACAATTTTTGTTCAAAATGAACTTTGATTTTGTTCTGAAAGTTCAGTGATCATGAGGATTGTTGTCTTTAAACCCAGGTGATCATTGCTTGCTTTCTGATGGATTGCTGATCTCCCACGATTTTATACACTATATTCTAGCCTAAAGGAAACACTGATGATGTGAAATAAGACACTGAGGCAAAAAAAAGGTTGGTTTTTGAAAAACCAGTTGGGTGAATAAAAAATTAGCCTTCAACTGACGCAAAAAAATGTTCAAACAAAACATAAAGTTGCAATAAGATGCAACATTACCGAAGCAACTTGTAAAAAAAGTTGTGACTGCCTCTCGGGTTAGTATTTTTTTTCATGACACCCTTTTTTTAGAAACAAACATATTTTTTTGGATGACCTAAGCAGAAAAAAATGCATACAGATTACTATGAATGAACTTTCAACTAGAGGTGGCATTATGCAGTTTTATCGATTAGTACAAGATGAAGTGTTGCAATTTAATTTTGAAATTAAATGAGTATTACTCATTCTTTCATCTCCCATCTTTATGAAATCACTGCCACCGCTTCGGGTACATATCAGAGGTATAGGGTGTGGCAGGAGCGTGACCTGTAGATGCAAGTGAGCAAACTTTTTAAATATATGTACTGATCATCATCAACTAAATTTTCAAATTATATTTGGCATGAAGCTTCTTGTTTTGTCAGTTTTTCATTACTCGTTTGCTGTATGGAGTCACTCTAGACTCACCACGTCTGTACACCGTTAAGAGTAACCATGAGAGATAATGTAAGTAAGATAGACTGGAACCCACACCTGAAGCTTCTTGTTTCCATCATAACGTTTATTATCATTAACTTTCAGGAGGAGAGCACTTTTGTACGAGCTCAATACGTCCGGAAAATATTTTGCGTTCAAGGAAAAATTAAAAGTATGTTTTATATTTTATGTGAAGTAAGGTTGTTTCCACTACACTTAGAGTGCTCAATATGTAAAGCACATAGCGATTTACGTTAGAAGTAAGAAAAAAACATTATTTACGAGTTATTATTATACTACGAGTTTCATGTCTATTTACAAACATCAGGTAAATATGGTATACAAAAAGTGCTGCAACATTTTACACAAGCTCCATAATCATTCTTATTCATTTATTCCTGTAGTATTTCATCGTTAAAGTCGTTCGTGAAAAATTTATGTACACAACCTGTTTCAATACGGAAGAGGAAAAGCAGGAATTTATCAGTAAATTATACAGATTTTTGTTGGATCATATGCACAAAGGACTGAACAAGGTATACCACCATACTCCTTGTATTTGCGTTATAATTACCAGCTAGTTTACCTTGTAGTTACACTGAAGGCTTAAGCCTGTCCTTAAAAGAAATCATACTAAAGTATGGACCTTCTAAAACGAACAATTATGGAAAGTGGTTGGAATTATAAACAAGCAGCTGAGTTGTAGGTATTTTTCCAAACATACGCCCAATGTTATTTTTTTATTCTCATGCTAGTATTTGTCAACAGAAGAAACTGTCGAAGTTCCACCACCAGTTGCAGATTCCAAAATGTTGAAGCATTTTGCAAGGGAAGCTGAGGTATTTTGTTGTGGTTGTTTTTTGTTGCTTGTTTGTTGTTGTTGTTGTTGTTGTGAATGTTTTTTTGGGTTTTTTGGGTTTTTTGTTGTTGTTAGTTGCTTGTTGTTTTTGTTGCTCAATTGTTTGTTGTTGTCATTGCAACATCTGTTGCACATTATTCTATATTGGTTTCGATTTCATTTTGTTATTGTGCATTCAATTCAAGTTTGACAAGGATGTTGGACCACGTTTAAATTGTTCACATACCCATCTTCTAATACAGTCATGTTAAAAGAATTCTGAATACTGCTGTTTATACAACTTTCATCTACATTTGGTAACAACCTAAACTTACCAAACACAATGTAAATTTGTTTGAATGCATATTATGGGTTCCATTCAACGAGGGACTTTCAATCTTGGAAATTAAGAAGACTTTTTTTTAAAATAAGAAACCCAAACAAAACAAATAATTTGTCAAATCAAGTCATTAGGGTCGCACCGTTCCAAAAGCCAAACAGTTTTAAGAAATAAAGAATTAAGCTATTACAAGGCAAGTAGCAGCATGAATTTGGACTGACTACTTACAGAGGCTCTTCAATTCTCCCCTTGCAAAGCTGTTGTTTTGTTACAAAATACCTCAAACTCAGAACTTAGGAAGAAAACTTAGAAACTTGACTTCAGAAGCTTCAACAGTTAAGAACCACGATTTTTATAACAACATGGAGCATTTAAAAGCTTCATATTCTCAATAGCTTTTACACAGCTATTAGTTTTCTGACTTTTATACAAGTTTTTTTATTAGGTTGCTCTTTGAGTCCACAGTAAAACCCAAGTTTGTTGTATATGTACTTCAGAAATTAGACGGGTAGGACGTCCCCCCAACCCGTGACAATGTCCCTCAGACCCACAACCTTTTTAGTTAAATTATTTGTGGTCTTGTAAAATCAAAGTGTATAAGTTAAGAACATTTGTTGATGTTGTTGTAAAAGGAGAACCGCTTCATTACATACATAACAAAAAACGTGTAAGGTGCACAAATTGGAGGGGCAAAGTGAAATTTGCACTCAATTTTATTGCTTATGTATGGAAGGTTTGTCTTCTATCAGACCACCAATTGCTGTGGTCGCAAGACGTAATCAACAAACTTTTAATTTAAGCGATTCGAAGAGTTCTTTAAACACGTCTTCTACGAACGCTATGATAAAAAAATCTGCTCTCAATTACGAAAAAAATGTTACTTGTAAAAAAAAATCTCTTTCTCTCTCAAACTACTCTTTTAAGCTAGCAATTTTATGTGCCCCCTCTAAAAAGTTTGTACGAAGAAGGGAGACGCAATGTAGCAATTTTTAAAAAACCCATCAATTTAGACCAGACAATGAAAAGGTTAGCATGTACCTTTGATATGACATTGTTGCAAACCACGAAACGGAGAAAAACTGTTGCAACGTTACTCGAGATTATTTTCCACATTTTTTTTTTTCGAGTTTAAAAATCATATTTGTGACCACATCATAACTCACAAATCATAACTCGAGAATTTGCTAACTAGAAGTTGCTGACTCGAGATTCGTAACTCGAAGATTCCCTGCCTCATTAGTAAAGTAAGTATATCTTCCAAAAGCAAAACAGTTTTATTTACATTTCAACAGCTACTCCCCAATACAACCAACAGCGAGCTTTGTTGACGTCTTACTAAAGTAGTCACCATTACAACAATAATATTTACAAAACATTCAAAATCATATATCAGACCCTACTTTTGAAATTGAAGTAAATATATAATTGTAAATAAAAAATTTCAATGTTGACAGAATTTTCAACATATGCAACATGTACAAATTTCATGATAAGAACGTTTTGGGCTAGCTGCAACACCTATACTTAATGCATCGAATGTCTGGGTAAGGGAGCACATTAGTGACATTTCTTGATAATTTTAACAGTTAAATGTACAGCTGTTACTTCTCACAGTTATTCTATTTTGAAAAAATGTTTTTCTGCTCAAATCAAAATGCGTAGAAGTATCAATTTCAAAACTGTGTACTTTTGTTTTATCACTCTGAGGTTGTTATTGATGCCTCCTGGGTGTTTATTTCTGTGATTGTAAAAATGGTTTCACTGTTTTTACTGTTTCTTGATGAGTACTTTGCAGTAGCTAATTTTATGGAGTTTTGGGTTCTGTCTTTTTTTTTAAGAATGATGTAGATCAAACCATCTAAAAATATGCCAATAGTATACACAGGAACGAAAGCACCGTTGAAAGTGTACGCTCTTAGTCTATTGACTATAACAGTAAATATAATACTCGGTATGACATAGAAAATGCTAAAAATGATACAGATCATAAACGTGATTAGAAGCATTTTGTTACTGTTGACGTGAGCAGTAGATGACATCTTTCTGTGATGTATGCGGTAAAATATTCTGGAGTAAGCCAAAACAGTGAGCATATAAGTAACAACCAGAACAATCATGATAATCAAACCAACAATTTTTGGTGTGTTTTCTTGATAGGTGAACAATGCTACTACAAATAAAGCAGTGCTGATGCACCAGCTTATCGACAGAGTTATTTTGCAACGTTTCTTTGTGCAAAGATTTCGGTAATGCAGCGGCTTTATGATGGCAAGAAACTTGTCTGCTGTTTGAATGAATATGGTTAATACGTATTCTAATTGCACCCAAGCCACGGCTGTATTTGAACGGTTGTAGTGGATTGATAACTTTTGATCCACTTCCTTTTGCATGGTGGTGGACAATGTGTATGTATACACTGATCGAGGCATTTGGATTATACAGAAAGAAATTGAGATCAATGAGATATTCACTAAAATCAAGTGGTGATTTTTGAGCTTCCCTTTTTTTCTCAAGAGTATGCCAATGCCGATAATGTGAATGACAATTGTTGCTAGATAAAGAGTGAACGAAAGTGGATATAGTGTTTCGTAAATGATGTTTTCCATTTCTACGTACGGTTGCTTGTTGCAAAGCTGTCAGTAATACCTATTTTCTTCTCAGTATCCAATCAATGTCCCTCAATTATGTGCTATCTGATCCAAATTCACCTGCGAAGGAGAAAATTATGATTAATATCAGCACTCAAAAGATCTTTCTTTAATAGTATAGAGACAAGAGGCTGTGTTTTCCTTAATTAAAAATTCTCTCTATGGAGGAGATGGTTTTGAGACTTATCTGGTTAAAACTATGCTGAACAGTCTCTCTCTCACTGAAGTGTGTAGTTTTTGACACAAAATTGCCATCAAATATACAACTAAATTTAATAAGTATTTAGAATATATGATTTATTAGGTGCCAATTTTTAGAGCTCCGAATCGAAAATTCAAAAAGACATATTTAAAAATATTTAACATGTAAATAATGTAAATAATAAATCTTTGTAAAAAAAGTCTAAATGTTCATTGCTTTACTTTAACTGAATATTTTTATGCCACCTAATTTGAAAATACTGATACCATGCTTTTGAGTTGATTGAAACCAAAGCTAAGCAGTGCTTGTTTTGTTTTTTTGCGTTGTTACTCAAAATGGTCGCAAAAGATGTGTCGCTGCAAATAATTACATAATTTATTTATAATTTATTTATAATTACATAATTACATAATTTATTCTATTTCTGGAATAAGGTTTGTATTCTATCTCATTTTTGTGGTTCAAAATGTCAGGAAATTTAATGTGAAGGAATTCTTACATTGCATGTGCTGAAAATTCGACGCCCTGAAAAAACTAAAAAAAAATTTTGACGACTATTTTCTGACATCATCGGACTGCAATGTGTCAGCCAGCCATGCTTCATTTGGCCACATGAAAATAATATAAGACTTACTTTTCAACTTCGATTGACCAAGACCGTTGAAAACTTTGATTGTGTATTCTTCAACAACTTTGTCTTGCACAAGCTCTAGAACAAATGAATGCGAAACAATGAATAGTTGCAAAATTAAATCATCTTTTGACTGGTAGGTTTTACTGGTAATCCAGCACTGTTTGGACTTACTGATATTATATTAAGGTAAGAATGAAGTAGCTTTGAAGGAAAAAGTGAGTGAGACAAATGACATCTGTTAATTAACATTCGTAGTTAACACTTCAGGTTTTAGAAATAGTACCATTCAAAAATAATCCGTCGGACTTGGTTTGAACGATACTATTTTTTAGTTTTAATCTGATATTTTTGTTTCAAACGATTTTAAAAATTCATTTGAGAAGTGTTTTCATCACAGAGATTTTCACTTCAAGAAAATTCCTTCCAATCATTCCAATAAATTTGCTATTTTGCTTTACTCTATTAGTAAAAGTTCTTTCACATTCCCAGAGCTTAGTGTTTGGGGGTATGGACTCGTGCAGTCACTGAAATAATTCTTGATACAGGCAAAAGATGTCTACATAGCGTTTTTAGTGACACCTTACCTTAACAGGAGCTGAAGGGATGTGTAAGTCACTCAAATAGAGCTCTACTCCTGAGATGTGTTGCATTCATGAAAGCATCTCAAGAATAAAAGTTTCTCTAAAAATTGTTATTAAAAAATGGAAAGATACAGAGAGTTTTCTAGTTAAGGAAGTTTTTTCTTTTGCATCTTATAATTATCAATTCTTTTCAATATGTATTCAAATGGAAATTATGTTGAATTTAGAAATTATATTTTCTTTAAGAAACTCGATTTTTCAAAATTATACTCTATTTTTCTTTAATTACTTATACCCTTTGCATTTGAGCGCTCTTCATTCTAAAGTATAGGATGTAAACTATTCAAAACACTCCAGCTGTGCGACTTAGTTATGACTTTCAGGATTTAAAAAGGTCTTTAGCATATATTAGGGGCTTGCCTTGACATCCTTGCAAATGTCAATTTTGTAATACTTTCAACTCGTAAAACTATTGCAATAGACAAATTCAACTTTCAAAGTTGAAGTGTAATAAAGTATGCTGATCAGCTCTGGGTGGGCAATGTGCCCACATACTGATTGCCACTTAAACTTTCAAGATACCAAATATTGGTCTTAGCTTTTTTGCTGCCGTTAGTGCATTAAAATAACATTAGTGGAACTCTTGCGTCTTAATTTTTTAAGTCAAAAAATATGAATCACAGTAAAAATTCTTATTTTTGTTTACTCTATTAATTGTAACAATTCGATAATATCGTCATCATCATCATCACCATCATCATCACCATCATCACTCTCTTCCTCATCCTCATCACTTTGGTCTACTTTGGGCTCTGCCAGTATTTTATTTGAGTAATCGAAGTTGTTGCCGCCGCAACTGGGTACTCCTTATCCTTTGGCCTTCAAATATCAAATCTCTAGGGCTCTGTGCGAAAGTAAAATCACGCGAAAAAGAAAATTAAATTTCTCGATCCGCGTTAATTAATACATACTTTAGAAAAATACTTTATCATCCGTGTTAATTAATACATACTTTAGAAACATAGTTTGCCATCCGTGTTAATTATTATCCGCGTAAATTTGAGGGCTGTTAAAATAATGTCAGTGTTAATTTCATGAAATAAGGTATTTTATTATTTAATATTTTATGTATATATAATATAAAATATGTCATCTTCATAAAAGTATACAAAAATACATGCAAATGATTGAAAACTCAATTCTGATCATTATTTCATCTCGTTGTTGTTTTGGCCTGTCAATGACAAAATCAGCCAGTGATGCTTCTTTTTTGCGGATTCAAGAATGGGATTGATTTCTCATAGTTTGGTCATGAGCGTGCAGTTAATCAAATAAATATATTGGCAGTTCAGCTTAATGTAATTAATTAAAGTACATAGTATATATATTATATTTTCTATTGTAATCATCACAATTTACTTGGTATTATATAATGGCAACTTTAAAATTAAATGCATGCTGTTGACTAGTCCATTTTATTATTATGCTGATGTTGCTCACCACTGCAAGCATTTTTCAGCAAAGTTTTGTTATTTCAATTAATGATGCCAACTTATCATATTATGTAAATAATGGACCATTTACATCTTTCTGGAATGCATAAATATAAAAAAAAAGTGTCAATTTTCCAACATAGAAATCGTAAACATATGAATAATTGTTGCTTGAAAAAAAATCAATTCTCTGATCATTATTTATCTAAATACAGAGACGGCACAACAGAAGTGAACTGGAGCCTTTTACACTTGTGTAGATTTTAAAATCAAGAAAAGAGTGCTCAATCAATACAGTAGTAGAACTCTACACTATACTATACTATATATTTTTATTTTTATGTGTTAATATATTTTATTTCCTTATTTCAATTTTTTTCTTTGTATATTCCTTGACAGTGTTGATCATATGTGTGTGCTTTAAATGTTTGTGTGCTTTACACTCCTGTATTTTTGTTTCTATCGTCTCTATACGTTTCAATGGTAATTCTTCTCAAAGGTTTGGTTTCCCTAATTAGCCCTACTCTTACTCCCATTCGTATCATCCCAGATCTTCATCCTGAATTTCACTCAGTTCTATTATGGTTCTACACCCAACAAACAAACAAAAATTGTAAAATTTATAAAATTATTATTAGACAAAAATTATGTCTTCCTCTTTTCTTCTTCTGCACTTTGACTGTTATCTGCAATAGATATAATTATTTTCTCAGCTGTGATTCCAGTTGACCTAGGAATGTATAGCAACATTAGTTTCACATAAAAAAGCAATTATTTTTCACATTACGTTGTAGCAGATGATTACAGCTGTTGCTGTTGTTAGAAAAAAGTTGAGTTTCAAGTACCTGATGTCTGAAAGATCCGAACACCTTAACACTTTTCTTGCACACCTTGACGCAATAAACCAACAACAAGCCAACCGACAAATTTGCTTCCTTCAAATACCTTCTCTTTATTTTGTTGTTCTTACCAAGTGTATGACTGTTTTCCATAAAAGAAGCTGGCAGAAAATTTTGTTTTTCATTTTTTTTCTTAAAATAAAGTGCTATGCTTGGGGAAATAGCACCTTTAAGAAGCTTAGCAGAAAATTTTGTTTTTCATTTTTTTTCTTAAAATAAAGAGCAATGCGTGAGGAAATAGCATCTTCAAGAAGCTTAGCAGAAAATTTTGTTTTTCATTTTTTTTCTTGAAATAAAGAGCAATGCGTGAGGAAATAGCATCTTCAAGAAGCTTAGCAGAAAATTTTGTTTTTCACTTTTTTCTTAAAATAAAGAGCAATGCGTGAGGAAATAGCACCTGCCGATTCACCGAAATTTCTCACCCCTAGTACTTGAAACTGATTGAAACTTCTTAGAAAGGCTTGATTTTGTGTGCTTTTTTATCATTTATGTTGAGGAAAATGCATCTTTGATTTAATTAGTCTTCCCTTTCTTGTGGACTAAATCTTCACATTTTTTTTTTCATTTGTTGATGTTTTTAATTATCCTCATTAAAGCTTTCAATTAGAATTATTATTGATTCAAAATTTCTTTTTATAATTTTTGAGATTTTCTCTTGATTTTTCAAGGAATGAATGGACGTAATAAGCAGGACTGAGCGGATACAGTATTTTTTTGATACATTACGGGGCACTTTCTACCCATGTTTTGAATGCTTATGGTGTTGAACATGATAAATTAATATAGTATGTAGCATGTAGATGATTGATTGGCACTATATGGAAAGGTTTAACAAGATAATAATGTTGATTTTTACAGCATAAATACCTGCAGTATGGACCAGTAAGGTCAACATGAGGTCAATTATGAGGGTGTTAATGAATTCAAGAAAAGCTCATTTCAAATGAAATTGTTTCAAATCGTCTCAAACGAAAGTTCAAATAAGCTCCCCTTTTCATTCTTAAAATACACTCAATTAAATGTCCCAGGGCGTTTATTAGAGGGGGATACTTAAAAAAAAATTCCTTTCTTGGGAGATGCTTATTCAATAAAAAGTAAGAGAATTTTTTGTTGATTAATTCCTACTTCATAAGGGTGCAAAGGTTTCGTGTTGGTATGTAGCAAATGTTATTTTTTTATTTGTTATTTATTTAAATAATTCCAAATAAACTATTGAATGTACTGTGGATGAACAAAGTAGGAAATAAGAGCAAAGAAAAATGGTTTGGATAGAAAAAAAGTGCTTGAACACTGTCAAAGGCACCTGAATAAGTCTCTACAGAAAATTATAATGAAAATTGTTTACAATATTATACCGTTTTAGACTCAAAATCAAAGAAAGTCTTCACATCAAACACCAGCGACCTGTTCTCGACATATAAATTAACTCCATTTTAGTTTCGTTGGCAGTGTTCTATTTCTGCATCAGTTATCTCTAAAAATCTTTCTTTTTTCCAAGCGTTTAATTATTTATTTAGTTCACTCTCAGTCTATTCAATAGTTAATTTGTAATTAATAAAAAAATCTAAGCACTTGCAACATGAACACGTAGACTTATTATTTCCGGCTTGTTTAAAATACGGATAAACTATTAAAATCATTCCAATTAATTTTAACAATTGTAAAAAGAAATTTTATTATGTACTTTATCATGTAGTTATTTTCTCAGCGTTGAAATCGTTGCGTCGAGCCACTCACTTGGAAATACTGTTGTCTCTTTATCTTTATCTTCTACGGCTGTGTCTATGTTTCAGTTTACATGGCATACCCAGCGGGCAAAATTGTTAAAAAGCCACTGCGGAGGAGTGTATTTCTATTGAAACAAGACACATTTCGTATTGTTTCAAGAGAAATACACTCCCCACAGTGACTTTTTAACGATTTTGCTCGCTGGCATATTGAGGGTCGCAAAGATTAGCTCTTTCCAAGTAATGGCAGACATAGGCGACAGTTTTCATATTTTTGGGGAATTGATTGAATAAGAGCAAAACTGGGCCAACAAACTATAATATTCCAACTGAATAATGTTTACCTGTGTTAGCTGTTTCTATTTCATGTTTTGAGTTGCTGAATTATCTTTGCACCAAAATACAAAACACAAAATAGTTCATTAAGGTTTGGCATAGGAAACATATGCTTTGATTTTCCATTGATTTGAAGATACTATTTATGATTCTCTTAAATTCAGCCTTTATTTAGCCTTATGCCCCTTTTGCAAAGGACATGGCCAATTTTGAGAGGTCATGTGTATGTATGTTCAAAGTAGTAGGAATATGTACGTATTTTGGAAAAAGCTCCTTTGCCGTGAAATTATTATGAGAAGAAAGAGATGGATGATACGAAAAAATTAGCCAATCAGCTTCATTGTGCTTGATACCTGTCTTTGTTTTGACAATTAGAAATTTAGTGCTGGGACACAAATATTATGTTGTCTAGTAACATTTTTCGTGGCAGTGGCATGTCCAGACATTTTTGGGGGACAGCGTTTTCAGGTACATTTGGGCATATCAAATTAAGAATATTGCATCATGCCAGGTTTAAACACTGTAAATGTAACGATAAGCAATTAACTAGCACTATGAAGAAAATAAAGTCTTATGAAATACATTTTCATTATTATTTTTACCTTAATTTTAATTAATATTCCCCTGAAAATTTGGGCTCCCCTTACTCCCATTATCAAACGCTATCAAAACTGTGCTGGATATGCCTATGCATGGTTGCCGCTTCATCTGCCATTCCTTATTGTGAGAAATTAATGGCTTGTATCAATTTACTTGTTGTGTGATATCTTAACATACTGTTTTCCTGGTATAGGGGTGTGCGCTATTGTTAATCACCATTGCAATAGCAGGCATGGAATTATTGAACAAAATATTGGAAATTTAAGAACGCTTCTAGGCTGCTCATAATTCCTAGACTTGACAATTATCTGCTTAAAACAAAAGCAAAACATTTTTATTCTTACCGAACAAAGCTGAATGTGTAATAAGGTTGTATATTGTATGTAAAATAATAAAACACACAATTTTTTGTTTTATTATATTATTTTATTGCGCCCCACCGAAGGGGCGCAAATTTAGTTCCGCCTGCGTTATATGTGTATAGCGAAAAAATCTCACTTGAGAGCACTTTGCGGGAGGTATTTTGCTTGCTCATACGAACTTAGAACAAGCCCATCCAACACATCGCGTGGGTTCAGCGAGACTTCATTTTAAGTGATCGAGCAAAGAAAATTTGTCTCATTTT
>JAYJMG010107736.1:0-16230 GCA_036873935.1 Stomotoca atra
CAAAAACGTATTTACACTTTTTATAAGGAAGTAATAGGAAAATCGATAGGTGGTTCTGAGTAATGACCGATATTTCAGGAACTACTAAGTGTATGGCTAAGAAAATTGGCTGAAATGTGTGAAATAGATTTATACTAAATCGGTTGAAATAGGGTTAAAATAACGCATGATAAATCAAGGCAAAATACAAATTAACATGTTATAAATTAGGGCGAAACACAAATTAACGTAGTATTAATTAACACGGTTTTTTTCAATCCGTGTTAATTAGCACACAGTGTTAATTTCATGAAATAAGGTAATAGTCACAAAGTTGATCCAATTCAGAACCCTTCCAGTTCAAAAACTTTCCTCAGATAATTATTTCTTAGTTGTTCATAATATTATTGGATAGCCGTAATAATTCCAAATCTTATACTTGTCTTAACATCAATCGTCGTAACCATTCATACCAAAATTAGTAAACAATTACTTGGAAAATTTTCTTGAGATGATTAAAATCAATTTACAAGTTTATTCGAATGTTATAGAACTAACATTATTACTTTTAAGTTCCTCAACTACTTTTAGTTACTAAAATAATTATCTGAGGAAACGCTAAAATAATCTCTTTGCAAACAGTCAAACAGATTCAAGATTTCCTGCTACTACTTCGGTTACTTGCTTAAAGCCATATTTTGGGATCGCATCATATTAAGTGTTAAGACATTTACAAACTGTTGAAAAACTTTCCCAAAACATACAGCCATGAGAAATCTTTCTGAAAATGACCATGTCACTGATTGATGAAGCATTTATTAACAGCTTCAAGGGTGTTGCTCCAAAGTTCAATGTAGGGCAATGCAATCACTCAGCATAATCTTTACAAGGAAAAAGAACATTGAAAAATTTTCTTGTAAATAAATAGACTAAAAATAGACTCAAAAACTTCATGGAGGAAGTATTCGTCAAAATTAAGGAAAAAATTATATGAGGAAATCAAATCCATCCAAAACAAAGAATAATGACATGACAATAGAAGTCAATTGAAGATACTTCCCTTATACTTCCCTTAAACAAAAAATTCATGGCTTGCTTTCCATGTGTTAGGATAAATATTCGAATTATATTTATCGGGTACAAAGCACTTACTTTAAGAGATACATCGTAAGGTCTTTCCATGGTAGACTGGCACATTGTGATGCTATTTACTTTTGCTTAACCTGACCATAGGTGAAATAACAAATTAATTTCATTTAGGCAAAAAAAAAAAAAAGTTTGTTTCCGAAAAACTGTACGGGTGAAATGTTTTTAGCCTTCACCTGGCCACAATAAAATGACGAGAAAAAGACACTAGCAGTTAAAACCAATATTCTTAACAAAACATAAAGTTGCAAAAATTATTGCGGCCTCCCTGGTGAGTTAATTTTTCGGAAACAAGTATAGTTTTTTGGATGGCCTTATCAACATTATTTTTTCACTATTACTTTTTATTGGTATTTGTGAAATTTATTTACCAGTGTTAAACTAAGTTAACTACAATTCTGATACCACTTGTTCCTCAAATAATTATTTGCTGAAATACATTAGCCCATCTTACAAATAAGCATGGCAAGACAGGTTTTAAGTAGCCTTAAAGAAAAATTGAAAAAACATCCTGTTCCTGTTCATTAAACATTTTAATTGTTCATTCATACCATTGTCGCAAATCTTTTTAATGAGCTTGGTTTTTTGCATAAAGAATTGCGAGGTTTTTCTGGACCTCCAATGAACCACTTCCTCAGTATTGAGTCGAAGACTTTAGACTTCAGATTTTGAAATTGATCGGACTGTATCTAACATAGCCTGATGCAAAAAACGGAATTTTCGTAAAAGATTTTTCACTCATCAGAAACATCTATTAATAACTGACCTGTCAGGTTTAAAATCTGCTAACACCACTTTTCCATATAGCACATCAACTTCTCCAGGATCATCATTCATATACTCAATGCCTTTCACTCTTATTTTGATTTCTCCACTATTTAAATATTTACTAAAACAAAAGACGAAATAAATATAAATGCAGCTCTACGGTTGAGTAATTGAAAAAAAATTTTTTGACTAAAAATAGAACAACATTTATAGAACTAGAGAGGAACATTATGTGTAAATGAAAGGACTCAAAACCCTGGTGGTGTGTATAGAGAGGAACACCAGTAAAAAATTGATTCTATCATAACGAGATGATGTAAATGCCCTCATTTAGCTTGAAGAATTGCACTAGATATTCTTCTTACTGTATTTTCCGGCATAATAACCCGCACAACATAAAACGTGCACCGCAGTACTTTGGGTTGTAAACAAATCTATGTTCAGAACTCTTTTTTTGGCAGCGTTCAATTTAAATCAATCTTTCCTAGTTTTAACTTTACTTACACATACATATGTCTCGCACAGCAAACACAGTTGTTACAGTTAATAATTTAACTCCTGGCAGTTACTGACCTAAGAAGTCAAATTGCACCAGATAACCCGCATCCCCTTATAACCCGCACCAGGGTCAGAAACAGTAAAAATTACGGTATAATATCTTCGACATCGAATTTCACGGATTAGCACTACTACGTTTCGTCATATCATTCAAGAGTAACAATGACACATACTTTTTCAATTGGTTTATGGAGTCAACTGTTTGTTGCAATTTATCTGTCTATAAAAAAGAAGAAGAAAAGAGCTCTAGACACCTAGACATCAATGCATTCAATGGTTCATCCTCAGAGAAGTAGCAAACTGGTAAATTAACAAGAGGTAAGACTTGATCTGACTATCTTCCTAAAGCTAGTTCACTGCTTAACCATTAGAGCTACCTATCCAAGAAACGGTAACTAATCATAACACAAACAGATAACATTCGCAATGAATTAAGAAGGTATAGAAATAAAGTTTTAAAAACATTGAAAAACATTGGAAAGGTAAAATATAAAACAAAATAACTGTTAAAACAGTGCAGCCCATAAAGGTGAGAATTTTATGAGCATATTGAAAATTGCATCAGAAGGACCAAATTAATGAGAGTTATGAGTCAAAAAAAATAATCTTGATGTCAAAAATATGCAAATTATTTAGTTCGAATTTCCACTCAGGATCGGATTTGAACCATATCACTTCTTTCAAGCAATTTACAAGCTGAAGTATTTAATCAATAATCATATGGTTGGTGAAATCACACCTGACGTTTCTATATGAACTCTAGTTTTTCTCCTGAAATCAAAAGGAGCTTGAAATTAGCAGGAACGTGAAATTAACCGGAGTGTGAAATCACACCTGACGTTTCTATATAAATTTCTGACAATAGAGAAAAATCACCCAAGCTATTTGAAAAATTAAACAGTTAATCACATGAATTTTTGGGCAATTTTGGGAAAAAATCACGCCTCAGTTAAAAACCTCGGGTTGATTTTTTCCCAAATCACCCACAAAAACATGTGATTACTAAATAGAAACAAAACAGATTAGAAAAAAGTAGACATCAATTCTACAGTTCAGCAGGAAGGATATTGCGTCAGCAAATGAATAGAAACCAAGCTTAAATTCCTATGATCCATTTGTGACAATACTTAACATCGTGAAAATCGCAAATCAAGAGATTCTCCTGAACAGTGACAAGTGGACACTGACATAAACAATCTTAACTCTATTAAAACAGCAAAGAAAGCTGAGAAAATGAACTCACTATTTCTTGTTGATTTAAGAATGTTAACAGGCACAATGTCACGTGTATCCTTTCAGGTAGCTGAAATATACTTTCATCTAATCCCCGAGCCTAAAAATTAAAGAAATATGCTTAAACATGCTGCTGTTTGATTTTACAAACCAGTTCAATGCTTATGGTAATAAAATAATAGCTTATAGGCAATTAGTACTTGACCAGATGCATTGAGTGATACCCACCATACCCAATAGATATATAAGATCAAACATCACAACACAAGTACAAGTACAAGGCAACGTCTATAAAATGAATGTCACAAAGTCCTGTTATAAACCCACCTTTGACTTGAGAACCTCCCTTTTGAATTCATTGAACTTTTCTGATAGTGTGCCAGATGAAAGTGTCATTGCTAAGAAATGATCAGCAGGCTGTTCCCTTCTATTCAAATCAATAATCGTTTTGATTTTTGTTCCAGCTGTGATCACTCCACTACGACTTTTCCCTGTTATCACTTCAATAAGAAAGTGTAAGCATCACAAACAAAACAAGACAACAGAAACAACGAAAGAAAAAGATTGAATGTGTTATCATAATCATCATCAGCAAAAAGAAAACTAAAACATTTTTTCAAACCTATTGCTTCCAATACTCTACATAAAATTAGTTTTAATAGAACAACAGTGAAAGGTTTGCAAAAAAGAGTTGAACTATATAAGAGACACAACACAGTAGACACTGCGAACTTGAATCTAGCAAAACCTTATCAAGAAAAATGTGAGGTCATATCGAAGCAATGAGACTGCCTTTCTTACATTCCGACATTTTGTTTTTCGCTAATCTCTTACAAAACAAAAGCTATGTCAGCACAAATAATTGGAAACAAAGACACTAGAGGCAATTACTCTATTGTAGATGGGCGATGGATGGACAGAGAAATTCCGATTCATCTTAAGCAGACTTGTAAATAAATACAGAATAGTACATTAACGAGGTATGAATTTTTCAAAAACTTGAGGGATAAAAAATTTAAAATTGTGTACGAAAAATCTTGTCTCATACCTATGTCTCCCTCACATCCTATCTTTGGAATGGTAATCGAAGTATTCGTTTGTTTTTCTAACCGATGCTTTTTTTCACCACCTCTACCGATTATAAACTTAAAGTAAAAGCTAGGTACATCTGTTAGTCTATCACAAAACTGTCCATCACTCGTTTTGGTGATCGTACTGCATTCGATAGCACAGGATTCAGGTTCATCATAATAATACAAGTCTAAAGCAGACACAATGAAGATGTGATTACAAAAATATTTAGTTATCGTTTCCATTCATTCAGTCAGTCACGAGAATGATTCCTTATCGCAGATCTGGTCATGAGAATGGTATGTTGTAAAATAAAATCAGGACTCAAAGTTCGTTTCAGACAAGGGACATGTTCACAAACTCGCTGAAGCCAATTACTGTGTTAAGATTTTCACTTTCCCAGGCTAAGTGAATCGTGCCACATGGGTAACTACTGAATGAATTTTCCCTTTATTTTAGAATAAGTGGATAAGATGAGTGAAACAGATATTATATCTAGCGGTTTATAGTGCTTTTTGACAATTCAGTCATACATAAAGCAATTCTGGATGACACAAATATTTGGAATATAAAGGCATCTTGCCAATCAACAAAAAAACTGGGTAACCAGAAGTACTCTGAAATACAAAAAAACACAAAAACAATAACATACCTTCTTCCACATATGAACCTGCATTGTACTCGTATTCTTCATCATTCTCTGGGGAGTGTTTACTCTGCAGCGGAAATTTTCGATACCTTCGTGGGCCAATCCGTACTATTTCTGGTCGTAATACATCCATTTCAGTAAGATTGATTTATGTTCTTTAGAAATACTAAAAAATTCTCACATTTAAAATTTAAAAATGGAAAACACAATAGTAATAATAGATTGATTGCAAAAAGGTTTGCGAAAATCCTAAAAATTTTAGCCACACACTTTACTTTAAGCGTAACACTGATCTTTCAAAAAAGGAGATTCACATACTATACTATAACTTATACTATCCATTTTGGAATGCATAGCCTAGCTTTGTTTTCATGTTTAAATCTTGCAAATCTTTATGGTTTAATTTGTAGTCCAATAGCCAAAACTTTAAACAAGCAAAGCACTTTGTCATTACAAGGCCACAGTTAATTAATAGTAGGTTTATGGTACGCGCATTTTGTTTTTGAAGGTTTAGTTCATTATTGCTTGAGGCACAAAGAAAAAAAATTCAATTAATAAAAATTGGTTTTCTTCTTTGGATAGTTGATTATTTCTTCAAAATATCCGCATTAAATTTGATCATTTATTTTTTAATAATTAATAATCAATGATCAACACATCGCGCATTTTAGTTTTGGACGAGGAGCTATACCATAAACCTTATCTGTGGCCCAACCATCTCAGATAACGAGAGGAATGTATTTACCAGCCTAATGTTTGAAGTAAATTTAAAAATTAGCATGTTATTGTGACATAATATTGAAACATGAAAACACTATTGCCTTTTCAGTGGAAGTAAAAAAAAAAAAACCTAACTACAGTTTGACAGCCTGTTTAATGTACGAAATGATCATCTTAAAGAAAACAAAAATTTAAGTTTAAAGTTTATTCTGGTTAAAAGCGTTTACAACTTAAAACACCCTTCACTTCAAATAGGGGTCTCCATATCTACGGTACCTCGCAGATGCCAACAAAAATATGTTCATTAGAATTAGGATCTATGATAGCATAATCCAAATTAGGAATTAAGGAAGCAGAAAAATATTTAATGACACACAAAAAATAAAATGGGGCATTACTCAAACCAGAAGCAAGAAGCTTTATATGGTAGATATTCAAGATAAATTTTTTCATACTCTTTGATGTAAAATAAGACAAAGCTATTTGAAAGTATTCCATGCGCTCGATATATTGTCAGTGTTATGAACAAAGCAAACATACTATTTTTGGCTCTTCATTAAAATACTCACAACTATGCTTGGGATTTAGTTTTGTGTTTATCAGCCTCAAATCCTTCCCTTTCTAATAGATTGTTGATAAGAAGCTTGTAAACACTTTCTAAGCCCCTAATGGGGACCAAATTTTAAGTGTACAAAGTAAATATTTCAAAATTCAAACCGTTTTTATACCTCAGGAAGCTTTTATCTACCCATATTGACCCAAATTTCAAATAATTTTCAAAATGTAAAAATTCCCAATCTAAGACTTGCCAAAAGTTGTACTACTTAGGTGACCTTGTACAAGATGCATTCTACACGATGACAAATTCCATACAGCAAATTGTAGTTATGTGGATAATATACAGTATACATACATTGCTAAATTTAGCACACAGTCACTCTCATCTCCAGATATATCAACACTAGTAATATACAGGTTCATTGATTAAGGACTTGAATTAGTGTCTCTATGTCTACACTTTATACATTGTTTCGCGAATATTTCACATCAATAGACCTGTCATTCAGCAGATTTAGAATCTAAATTGTCGAGTGATGTATCTGCCACCACTGTAATTGTTGTTGGTTGTTCATAATACACTTCAACAACGTCACCAGTTTTCATGCCTCTCTCACTCTCTCCTTCTTCTGTTTCCGTTTTCATTAAATTGGTCTCGCTTTCTTCGTTTGTATGTGGTTCGTCAACTACATCCATCGGCTCCTGTGCTGAATTTAGAGGTGTTACTTGCGGATTTTCATCATCATCATCACCAGCGGTTGTTGAATTGATATTTTGAAGGAAAGTAGAAAGTGCGATGGAGCTGTCTTGATTTTTATCATCGCTGAATAAAAGTACTTGTACTTGACCCTCACCATGTCCTTGAACACAGATCTGCACAGGCTGATGATCATCAGAACCCTCAACAACTTCAACATGATGATCTTCCTCTGAGGCATGATTTTCAGGACTTTCTGCAATAATTTTCGCATCTTCCCTCATGGCTGCTCTCAATTCGCCATTCTCAGATGTATCGTCGTGACATGTATCAGTTTCAGCGTAAGCAGAGACCATGGATAATTCACTTCTGTCAGGATGCTCATCATCATATTCATTGTCGGCTTGGATTGCAACATTGGAAAAGGACTTATTCTTCGGATCTTTTCGTGCTCTCTTAGTAGACTGGATTTGAGAAGCATCAATGCTGTGATGTTCTTTTTGCAAGTGTTTGGCACAAACATATCGTCGAATGAAGCCTTTACCACACACAGCACAGAAATAACAAAATTCTTTGGAGTGTGTCCTGTTATGGCGTACAAGCATATCTCTACGCTTGAAAGACAAATGACACTCTGAACATGCGAAACGACGATCATCAGCATCACACTTCATCTCCTGCAAAACAGAAAAATAATTAACATTGGAATATGGTATGATACCATGATGACATGAAAATGAGGTGTGACCTTATTGACTGAAGAGGCTTCACAGAAACTCGATGAAATTAGTTTTTAATAGTTATTGCTTAGTCACTCAAAAAGCCAATCATGTCAAGGTTACATCTACAAAACTATGAAGTCACTGGAGAATTTGCCATGCCAATTATCATGAGAATTGATGATCTTAAGCAGTATTTTCATCAACTCTCTTTCTCTCTTTGGTAAACTATACTTTCTATGCTATATGTTTCTCTCTTTGATAAATTATACTTTTGAGTCTGTTCTTTGCAGATGCTACCTCATAAAGATCTGTTTGATTGCTTTCTTAAAGGATAACTATGGTCATAATATTACCTCCATTTTTATTACGTAGTTAGGACAAGCTAGTTATTTTGAGTCTCTGACGAAATATTGACTGAAATTCCATTCATAGTTTTGATTTTACAGCAGTTTTTAATATCAGTGAAATGTGAATTTGTTACATCACAGCTGCCAATTCACCATATTTCATGCCTATTGTTATCAGCATTAACGGATGTGCTAGTTGCAATAAACACAATCATTTTTCAATGTAGAAAGATGCAAAAGGAAAAGAAAAAGACAAAGAGTTACATTGTTAAACAAGATTTTATGCGTAGCAATGACATCAAACTTAACGAGATCAGAAAAAGAAAGGTTTTTGGCGAGAATGAAACAGTTTTAAATTTTTTGAATTATATCGTCATTCTTTACATCGTCTGAGGTAAGGATTGGTCATGTTGATAAAAACGAATAACGAAGCATAGTTGGATACATGACCATAGAATTGACTGGGTCAACAAAACAGTTATAGACTTTAAAAGAAACTCTTTATCAGATGTAGACCACATGCATAGTATTCATACACTTTAATGGACATATGGCTTCCGAATTTACAACAATGGAATTGACAGAACTTTTTTCCCACTCCGTCCAATAATAGTATGAGTGTCCACAACTGTCTGGGAAATTATAATTACATAATTGCTGTAATTGTATATGCAAACCTGATTGGTCTAAATTCACTACAATCCTATCACAATAATGTTCATAGTGACAGCTATAATAGTCACATTGCCCGATGATGAGAATGAATACGAGTATCTGAGGAATATAAGTTGTATGCGAGACCTTACTCCCCCTTTAAGCTTTATACATAAAGATGCACATAGCTTTAAAATTTTAGTTTTTACAATATGGGACACTCAAGTTTTCTAACTCCAGTTAACAAAGAATAGGAAACTGTGTTAACAGAGGACAGTTTGGTGTATGGGAACGCTACTTTGCCATGATGAGCAGACATTCTCTTTATACTGCATTTGTAAGGACATGAAAAACACAACACAACATTCATACTTCTTCACATATTTTCAAACAACAAGCACATTATATGTACCTTTAACACACACTTTAAACATTAAATAAATCTAATAAATCTGTAACAAACAAATCAGACTTACATAAACAAGCAAAATATTTTCAACATTTTAACCAAGTAAGGCAGAAAGTAAAGGAACACGCCAAAAAAAGAAGGAAATTGAACAAAGGTAAGTATTCAATAGATGTACAAACCTTTAAAAAGTGATACATTTAATTGGAATATTTGCAACATCATACAAAAACTGCATTTAACATTAGAATTTATTTACTAAAAATAATTTTAACTTATTGATTGCAGCTGAAAATTGTAAATGCGAAAAAAAATTATGCATTCCTGAGTGAAATCAAACAGCCCATGCTAAACACTTATTTAAAAGCATGATTGTCAATATAGATTTTTTGATGATAATTATTTTCAAAACAAACAAATAAACCAAGACACCAGACGTAAAACATCTGCAAATCAGCGAAAAATATGTTTTTCCAAAACAGAAATAATAAAATATAATCCTTTCTTAATAATTCATTTATCAATATTTTTTAGTGTAGGTCATTTAAACTTCAATGTCAAGTGACAGGAGGCCTTTCATCTTCATCAATGACAAGTTCAATATTGTCATCATCGTAAGGTTCCTCTTTTATCACAATATCTAAGGAATCAAAAGAATGTGTTTGCTCTGAGGCCATGTGTAACTGAGAAACCAACGGTGTCCTATTTAATGATATATCTTGATTTTGAGGTGCAACAACAGTGCAGCTGCTACCTTCATTAGTTTCTGTGTCAATATGACCAGCCACAAACTGGTCATTACTTGCAAGGTTCACGGTGTCCAGACTTGACACACGCAGATGAGCTTGCCCTATTTCAATATTATGGGCACTTGATAAATGTTGGTTCAAGTCAAATTTCGTTAGAAATTTACTTCTGCATATCTGACACACATGATACTTCGACTCATCAGATTGTTGACAGCTGGTGTTTTGATGTAGCCTCAGTTCATCAAGAGAAGAAAACGTTAGAAAACATTTTCCACACAAGCAGGAAGATAGTTCCATGTAAGATTCTGGCCTTCCTTGGTGACTGGTGGATAAACTACCTCCATCAGATGGTGACCTTTCTTCATTTATTATTAGTGAACCTTTAGATTTCTCTTGTATACTAGGCGACTCTTCAGAAATAGCTTTTGCAGAAGGTGAACTATATTCATGAAATTTCATTTTTTTCTGCGATATCTGAAGCTCTTCAGGAGGGGTAGCTTTTTGTAGTTGTTGAGCAGGTCTAAGAGGTTTAATACGCAAAAATCTCTGTTGGGGCTGAATCTTTGCTATGTGCTCTGGTACTCCATGTTGCTTAGAACCAGCTTCAACCTCCTGAGACTGTACATTCTGGAAGTTAGTCACATGAAGCTTCAGCTGTTTCTGTGATGACTGAATATTTGCTTGTATGGTCGGTTGCTGAATCTCTTGAGAATCGGCCAATGATTTTGAAAGTGAAGTGTTAGGCTGTGGGTGCAATGTCGAAGAAGTCGCCTGTTCTGTCACTGGAAGTCCATCAATACCACCTTTTGGCGCTTGAGACGTTATATTTTCAGGGTCAATATTGTGCACAAGAGCAATGTGACGCTTCATATCTATTCTTCTTTTAAATTCTTGGGAACAAATTCGACAGGAATGGACACGAGCAACCTCAGGCTCTTTATCTTCATGAACAGTTTTGATGTGCTTTTTCAACTCATGCTTCGTTTTGAAATCTTTTGCACAGGCTTCACACCGATGTGATTTATTCAACCGATGTGAGTGATGATGATTCCTCCAATTGCCTGTGTGTTGGGCCTGCTGCTCCTTGCCACAGACACGACATAAGAAAGCCAAACGGACATACTGATTTACACCCCACTTTTGAATAAGATGCTCCACTTTTTGAATCCAAGGCCGATCTGGATCTCTGAACATTTCTGCATCCTCTTTGCTCATTACAACATTTGTTGACTTTTCTAGGGCGTCATCAACATCCTCCTATAAATGCATTAAAACTTAATCAAATATTGCTGCAGCAAGTCCTCACAGATACAATGCAACAACAAAGAAGAAAAAAACTTTTCACTTGAATTTTTTTTCTCTTATTAAAGGGATTGCAAAATCCTTTTTGATGTGATAGCGTGCAAAAAATGAAAGAATCTGTTAGAATTTTAGAAAAAGCTTCTCCTATCTAAAGCTATGACAGTATGGCAGTAATTTCAAGAAATGTGGTGGTTTAGTGATTATAAATTGGTTAGAAAGTGTGAAAAAGACAACGGTTATATTACAAAATTTTGCCACTACAGCCAAAACAATGTTTCAGTTTTAAACAATGTTATGATTGCCTCAATTTGTTCCCACACTAACACCTGGCATTACCTGATTGTGTGCATGAACATGGGTCATAAAATGCTGCTTCCATTTTTTCTCATTGTAGCAAAATGGCTGTTCTTCTTGACAAATTCGGCAAAAGAATGCAATGCGAACGAATGGATTGTCCCAATGCAATGCCAAATCATTAATATCTCTGGTGAAATTTATTCCAGCAGGAAGATTTTGAGTGACGGACTAAAAATGATAATAACAATAATAAAAAAATGCTAGCCAGCATTAAAAATCCATTCAACTAGACAGATCTAATCAGTAGCATGGCCTTTCAAGTTTCAACTTGAGTAATATGAAAGGAAATTTTAGAAGAGACTTAACGGTCATCACATTCAGGAAAACGGGAATAAATCAACAAAAGCATTGTGCAAATGTATTAAAGAAATACAAGATCTAGAATTTCCCAATTTAAACACTTAATACTAGGTAAAGCTCACCAACAATTTGAAAGATCATCATATTTCTTTAATACATACAGGAAATTTTCAAAATAATTGAATAAACTGCAGAGGATTGCCTGAACTGCCAGTTGTCAAGAGGGAGATGTGAGACATTCAAACAAAACCTTCCCACCCCTCATCTCTTTAAAATTTCCTTTTATTCCTAATGCTTTTTAAAAAAATCATGCCAGCAGATACAGTCAATTTTTCAAATGAGTTTCAGCTACATAGAAAACATCTAAGTGATCATCATTTTTCTTCTGTTCTCAAAATTTTTTTTTTTTTAATATTTCTTCTCTATGTGAAAATCAAAACAATAAAAGCCTCAGTTTTCAACTCTCGACTTGCCATAGAAAATAATTACCCAGAAACTTTAAAAGTGATAAGGGCAAAAAATAGCAAAAATAGAAGAAGAAAAAACCTAGAATGCTTGCATGTATGTGCAGCTACTATATTAGATCAGAAAAATGATGATCGTTCAAATTATAGAAGGAATAAATTTACCTGGTATTAAGTACTGGCTCTTCTAAATAGCTCTTGGAAATGACACCAGACAAAGAAAAAAAGCATGGTAACATGTGCGTCGTTCATCGGTGCAGATACTTGGTATTCCCAGGTTATTACTGTTCTAGGCTTAAACCTTACCAGAAACGTTTGTCTTATATATACTTATTGATACTGACTTTCTGGCCATGCTTGCTTTGCTTTATGCCAATCCACACGAAAGCAGCAATATTCCTAAGTTACTGGCAACAGGAATTCATTGAATTATTTCTTTTTCGGAACTGACTAATTTTGGCATTGACTCTCACACCAAAAAAGAGATTATCGGTTTCTGATGCTGCAATATTTTTCAATATTCTTTTATTATAATAATCAGTATTTTTATCATTATTATTTTTTACATTTACAATAACTGAAAAGCTACCAATGTTTATCGCACAGCGCACATTCCAGTTTAAAGCAGATCCTATTGCGGTAATTGCCACACTTTCATGCATTCATTAAATTCTTAATGTGAGTCGTACATAGACTTTCACTGAAGTAAAAATCTTTGCAGGAAATACACTACCATATGCAATGTTTAAGCAAAAATATATGCATACATAAAAGAAAAGTTGATAAAATGTACGGGAAGATGAACAAAGCCTTTTAAGTATATAATCAAAAACTAAGCAAAGAGTAACGGAAATCATTACCATATCTTTTGTTGATTGATTTTGCTCTTGTCCTTCAGTGGAAACTAAAAGTAATATTTTGAGGCTACAAACAACAAGGCAAGCAAATGGATATAATCCTAATAATAGTCCTGATGACTTAACTATATATTCATACCAAAGAACAGAAACACAAGTTAATCCAAAGTATATACAAGAAAGCTTGCAGTTCTCACATGTAGACGATCAAGAAAAGAAGAAAGAAAGAAAAAAAGAAGCAAAATAAGAGAAACAACTACGAGATACTTTTTAAGTTTTTTTTATGACTAACATCAGTTTTAGCAGAACAAATGAGTCGTTTCTTAAAAAAAAAATAAAAAAAAATAAAAAGCATAAAAGCTGAAGGCTGTAAAATGTTGTAAAAAGCACATGGTATATATACCTCTGAATGTAATGAATGTAATAGCTACTAATAACACCCACAGAATCTAATTAATCATTTGGGAATCTCGGTTTGCGTGTTTCAAGAAAAGTATATATATTGAGCAGAATTGACAGACTTTTAACATTAGTAACTACCTTATTCTAGGAAATTAACAAAGCACAAAATTAACGCGGATTTTCAAATAATTATGCAGCTCGATCCAAAACGCGGCGTGACTACGATCGAAGTCGATCTTCGTTTATCGGCATCGAAGCCAGCGCATGCAAAGCTGATGAAAAATATTTACCAATTCCTTAAATCAGAAAGAGGTCGAGATATCACAATGGCGGGTTGGAAGGCCGCTGGAATGTGTTTTGTTGTTGGTTAATATCATAGATAGCTCAAAAAATCAAATTTGTTTATTCTTTCTATTTGTTCCATCCGCGTTAATTAAATGCTTTTTGTAGATCATGTCGACTCAACCGCGTTAATTTCATTCTCTTCTTAATGATGTTTCGACTAACCGCGTTAATTTGCTTCGTGTTAATTTTGTACTACGTTAATTGAGGGCTTCGTTAATTTCCTAGAATAAGGTATGTCCTGTCACATGTTAATTGTAATTCTGTGTGTCACCTTATGCCGACGGCAACAATTTTCATAAATCACTAATACTGTTGATACCTAACATTTGCTTACTTGCAGATTCTGAACCAGTTGATGTGGCGCGTGATGTGTGTTGATTGGCTGCCACACCAGTTTGATTCTTTCCAACTATCTTCGAAGCTGGTGCTGCAGTACTACCAGCAATTTTATGATTAGGAACAGTTTGAGAAGACTCCTGCGTATTGGCAACTTTCTATAAGTAACACATTCTTACAAGTAGAAACATATATCCACTAATTACATATATACATACAGCAATGTAGATCTACTACAATAGGAATTGCAAAAAAAATTGCCCAGTGTTAGGCTTGAAAATTCATCACCCACATCCACTCTCCATATATTTTATAAGCACAGGCCCCAGCTGGGAACATATGTGTACACTAAACCATCCCTAATTTTCACATAATAGCAATAAGTCAGTAGCCTTTACAAAAATAATGACCTAAATTACAATAAGTAAAACTGGCTTCGAATTCTTATAGCGACAACATGTGATGCACATGAGCAAGCCATTCGATGAAAACCAAAAACAGCTTTATTGTTGTGACAAGTTTTAATCAACATTAGATAAAATCTCTCTGTGCTTTTATTATTTTCTTCACATGACACTTATCAGAGTTAATAAGTCAGTAAGCAAACATTAAAAAAATAACCAACCTGCTGCTCTCTGTTGTCCCCATCATAACGAGCCTGTTCATGAGAAAATGAAGAAAACAACATTGAAACCACAATTGCCAGCAGACACAAATAAGAATTTCTAAGTGGAAGGATTCTTAGACAGATTAATACAGCTTTTTAGTCAAAAAAGGTGAGTCATCATTTTCAAACTCTGGCGGAAGAGCACTCTCATATCATTGATACACACATGTGAATCGAAACATAGCCACTTAATAATCTCGTAACACTGAAAATAGTGTACCTCTACTACTGAGTAGTTTGTACTGGGAAAGGAATGTTAGAAAAACTAGGATCACATGAAACTTTCACAAAGATGCTTCGCAGAAAATGTTACACTTACCCTTTTTCTCCCATTATCACGTGAGTCTTCTAATTTCACACGATTAATGAATCCCCAAAATTGGTCCACTAAGTTTTGATATTGTTGCAGGTTTTCTTCTGTCTCCCATGAGCATTCCCATTTTACTTTATAAAGCTTCGTACCATTCTAAAATTAAACAAGAATTTTTTCAAGTTTCACTTTTTTGATTGTTTTTTTTGCAAACGATGAATCAGTAAGTAAAAAGTTCGACTCAATGTTTTGGCCACCAGTTTGTTGATTTGACAACAAATATATAATTAAATGAATATATATAGTTGGTATGATAACAAAAGAATACTCTCTACATGTGTGATCTTTCACAGAAATGCTCCTTAAAGTCACATTTTTTCTTGAACAGAAACAATAATATAGATATTTTCAATTAATATCGATATGACTTGAAACTTGGCAGGTAGCATTAATATGGCATGCCCTAGTTGTTACGAGAAAAAATTTGTGACCACGCCTTTTATGACGTCACAATTTGGGCAAATTTGGTACTGGCAGTAAATCCTTTATATCTTCACAACAAAGCATTGTTAAGCCACCAAACTTGGCAGGTGGCACAAGTTCCAGAAGACCTTTGACAATGAATTAAAATTT
>JAYJMG010109598.1:0-16193 GCA_036873935.1 Stomotoca atra
TCATAGCCCATTTTCTGCACATCTAAGCATTTTCTTGCCAAATCGCCATGTTAAATGAAAGAGAGCATCATGGACAAAAAGCTGTCAAAATTTGAAATCGATCAGATAAGTCGTTCTAAAGAAATCGTGTTTTGAAATTTTAAATCAGCATTTGGAGAAAACCGCACTCAAAAGAAAAATGAAAAGAAAATGTTAAGAAGAAGACCCCGTGCGGCTCAAATAAGCTCCACGAAGTCGAAATTTAATTTGAATCTAGCTCAGTAGGCTCTACGCTCATCATTATTTGCATTTAAGCTAGTATAAGACCCCAAGATCCCAAAGTCCCCAAAGTCCTAAGTCCTAAATTGATGAGCCACAGTGGATGAACCACTACTCGGGAGCAGTATAGCCTTCCACAAATCGATCACTTGTGGACTTCAGCGAATTTGCGCATGCGCAAATTTGTTAAAAAAGTATTGGCAGATAGTTTTGCTCGATTATTAGCGAAAAATCTCATTTCAGATTTTGTCCTCTTTTTTCTAGGCATACCACCTTATGAAATAAACAATCTGAAACATATTTTTTCAGCATAATAATGTTTTAATCGCACAGGAGTTCCGTTTAACTCCAAATAAATTTGAATTTGAAATAGCAGAAAGCGTTAAATTTAAGAACTGGACATTTCTAAATATTTATCGATCCAAATTAAGGTAGTATCCCCCTGACAAAATTATTTTCATCCCAGAGACTTCAAAGAATAAATTGTTCTATGATATGAATGTAGTTATTAAAATATCCAAAAAAAATCATGTAACATGGCCCCCAGTTTCCACTGCAACCAGCTAAGGCTTTGATAGAGTAAAAAAAGTACATTTACACCGGGAAAAAATTCTCAATGAGGGCTCAACTAATTTTTTAGATATTTTCAGGATAAAAATTTATATTTTTGTAATTGATTGTTCGTAATGCAGTAACCCCAAAGAAGATTATAAAGATAATGGAATTTATCTTTTCTATAGTTCAGAAAGGTCGAGTGCTTGTTGACATGTGGACAAACACTCCAAAAACGATCGAACAGTTTAAGAAAGATAGTCGATACCCAAATAAACCAACATACACTGTATGGCTTCACAATCTTGATACTCCAATTCTCAATGGTATTCAAAATTCTTATACTAACTTAATCAGAACAACGTTTGTCACACCTGAAAATGGCGATCACATTTTCAGTATCAACTGCAACGATTTAGCAGAGCTACATTTTGGTACTTTGCAAGAAATGTTTTTGCTGTTCTCTCACAATTATACTAAGCAAAGATACTCATTTTTGCATCAATCAAAACCTCAGAAGTTAACAGCTGGTATCAAATATCACATAAAAGCAATATTGTTGAACGAAGTCGGCGAAGGGTTTTTATCAGTTGGAGTGATATTGCCAAGTGGGAAACCTTTGCATCCAATTACTGAACGATATTTGCTTCCACCACCACAAAGCATATGATATGACAGATTTGTTTGTTTGTTTGTTTGTTTGTTTTTTTGTTTGTTTGGTTATTTATTCAAATTCGGAAAATAAATATATGAAAAAGAACTAATCAAAACCGACTTAAAAAAAGTAAATAAATAAATAAACAAATTAATTAAATTGAAAGATGCTTTTTATGATTTTTCATAATTTTACTGATGTTTAATATTTTTCACGACAAATTTTACAAATACATTTATCTCAATTCCAGTTTTTTAGTATTTTTCAAAATCAGATATGTTTGTGCTTGACTTGTTATAACCCGGTAAATTATTCCAAATTTTTGGTCCCAACGATCAAAGACTTTTAGTGCCAAACATTTCAGTGTTAGATGTACTTACCTACTTTGAGGTGATATGTTTGTTCGGTCTATCTGTCATATTCAGGTGAAAAATATCTTTGATAAATGAGGGATTAATTTTGTTTATAGTTTTAAAGATTTCTGTACATAATATTTATAGTTTGTTCACAGTCATAAAATTTTTATTTGGCCGAGACAAAAGTTCTTCATACGAAATTGTATTATTGTTTATAGAAGAAGGCGTAATGGTCTTTTCTGGAGATTTTCAATATTTGAAATTGATTACGATGAAGTGAAATTTCAAAGAGCGATAATTGAAGTTTGAAAGAATGGAACTGTCAACTGACAATGGTGTCCTTAGATAAAATTTCTTTAAGCCTTAAAATACAATTTAATTGTGCTGATGCTACAAATATTGGTAGTATTTAGATCAAAGTTTAATTTGTTAACAATTGTTACGTGTAGTAATTTTACACTTCAGTTTGAATAACTTTTTCTCCAATTTTAATGTCACAACCTATGTTTTTAGCTTGATCTTTCGAAATAATTATGGAATGAAATATTGAGTATGTATTATCACAGAAACAAGTGCTACAAAGATTACGGATCGTGTGGTGCTTGAATCCACGACCTTTCGCTTGTCGGACAATTGTTCTACAAATAGCGTTACCTATCCGTTGGTACATTACTAGTGTACATAGCAGGGGAGGGGTGAACCAGTCTCAAGTTAAGTACCGTCCTGATATGAACCAGTGAGATATTAACAGATGATGCACAGTCGGAATACAAATCCCAACTGAACCAGTAATTTTTGTCGCACTTGCTAAAAGTTTTACACGTCAGAGAGGCAACAAGTCCAACAGAGCCTACTGGTTTCGGACATCAAGTCCCTCACCAGTCCATTATATATTGAAACCATCTGTACAATCTATGTATTAATTAAATGCATTATTTGCACGAATACTTAGACCAGTACTACAAAGATTACGGATCGTTTGGGGCTTGATCTCACGACCTTTTGGTTGTCGGAAAATTGCTCTACAGACTGCTTTACTGATCCATTGGTACATTCCTAGTGAACGTAGCAGGGAAGAGGTGAATCAGTCTCAATTTAAGTACCATCCTGATATGAACCAATGATTCATCAACATGTAAAAGATTGCACAGATGGTCTCAATATCGAAATATTGAGATTGAATTAAGAATACATAATACAATAGTAGACAAAACCATAATTTTCCAATTTAAACAACCTAGACAAAATGTTGCTGTGGCGCAATATTATGAATACTGAGATGTCGAGGCAGCACTTGACATAAAGAAAAGTACCAAGCTAGAAGGCGAATCATAGTCAAACAGCTTTACAAAAATATTGTTGCAACGTCGTTTGACGATGCCGTGTCTACTGGGGGAATTCTTATTCTTGTCTTTAAACGAAAGAAAAACACATTTGCGTTTTAATTTATCTTGTTTGTTACTGATCTGTAAAAGTTTTTGCCAGTGCTGATGCTTTTCAATGGAATTAGCTTCATTTTTTTGTTTTTATCTATTAATTGAGTTTTTCATTTTAATGAAATATTTGTTAACATTGTAAATAATTAATATAGTCATTATAAACATTGTAAATAATTTAATAAATAAATGGGCAACGAAAGTAACAACAATTTTGAGTTAATTTCTTCTTCTGTAGTATTTTCTTTTATTGAACCAGCTCAATATATTGATGCAAAACCATGTTTTTAGGTAAATAATATCTAGAAATAAAGAAGATTTGGGTTGGCCGATTGTACGAAATCTCGAACTCTCTAGTGGGGTATAAACTGATGGTATCTCCCACTAAAATATAATCTATCTTGAAATTTAATACCAATGGAAACAATTTTATACTTTCCATGTGTTTTGTCAGTTGAAAGTGGAGCAGGGAAGCATGCGATGATATCAAAATTACTAGGAAATCATATCGTATAACATGATCGAAATTTCCTAACACACACACACAAATAAAGAAAAGGGAGCTGATTTATTCAGTCCTTAATTGTCTTAATTGCCCTAGACTATACGAATGAATACTTTGCCTTAACATCGTCAGCAAGGTTTGCAAAGAGGTGTATCTATGGATATTGAAACAATAATAATAATATAATTATTCAGAACTATTCAGAGCAGTTTTGAACTTTTTATTCATGCAACTAATGATCTCACATAGCGTGTAGATATTGTTAACGAATTATCCTTATTAATGTCTGTAATTTGTCAAATATAATAATTTAATTATAATGAAAGAACAGCTAGCTGTTAGCTATTGGTAACCGAGTGGGACTGCTTACCACATTTCTTGGATTTCAAACTAAGTTTTCGCAAACTAAGTTTGTGAATTTTTTTTTGTCTAAACAACGGTTTAAATGCTCCATTAGAAACACTCAAAATTATAAATATACCGAAACGTATTTTCTTCTATTGAACCAGCTCAATATATTGATGCAAAACCATGTTTTTAGGTAAATAATATCTAGAAATAACGAAGATTTGGGTTGGACGATTGTACGAAATCTCGAACTCTCTAGTGGGGAATAAACTCATGGCACTAAAATATAATCTATCTTAAAATTTAATACCAATGGAAACAATTTTATACTTTCCATGTGTTTTGTCAGTTAAAACTGGAGCAGGGAAGCATGCGATGATATCAAAATTACTCACCAATCTTCAGGAAATCATATCGTATAACATGATTGCAATTTCCTAACACACACACGCACACAAATAAAGAAAAGGAAGCTGATTTAGTCAGTCCTTAATTGTCTGGAAATGTCTACAACTTTTGCCAAGGTTTATATGGTGACAGTTTTTCTAGATCAAAATCACTGTAAATTTTAATTATTCATAACTTTTGATGGAGAAGTGATATTGATAAAAAAAAACAATGTTATGAAAAAAATGATTTGTGGCATTTTGGTGCAAGATACTTAACTAGAATTGTTTGTTCATTTTAGAAATTTGCTCAAAATGTCCCACTGAAAAGTTAACTTTGCTGGTTCATTACTATATTATTTCGTTACTTAGTTTAAAAGAAAAGTGAATTACCAATTTAAAGTTAAATTTTCCTTTAGAAAAAGCTTTGAAAATGCTTGAATACGCGTAAGTGTATTTATTTTCCAGATTTTGCGAATTTTTGCACTTACGAAAGTTTCTATATTCAAAGTATCAACAACAAACTCAAATCCACAACTTTTTGCATTTTAATAAGCTGAATAGTTTGCCTAAATTTTCTGTAATAGATACCGATCTGTAAAATATATGCACATTTTGAAAGTTGTGTCCATTGATACTGACCTTTTCTAATAAAATATAAAATCATGCATGTGTAAATAAAATATTAGCAAGAAAAGAAAAATACGAGTATATTACACCATTACAAACCGGAAAATTGAAAGTTTAGGTAGCCATCAATGCAAGGTTGTTCGATAAATGTCAAATTGGCTGCGCTCTCTAGCTTTAAAATACCTTAAAACACCTCACAATTTACGTGAACGAAGGTGGCACAGTTTGAGCTTTGTTTATAAGATTTAAGGTCGGGAAAATATTTTGGCGCGAAAATTTTTTGTTGCGAAAAATTTCGTGTTATAAGGCATTTAAATTAAAAATAAGGACACAGTTTTTGTTTTTGACCATGATTGTAAGAAGATCTTTGATCTTTAACATCACACGTAAAACTAAAGCAATAATTTTCTAAAAAATTCGGTTGGAGTTAGAGGCTCCATAGTGACAAAAATTGCCAAAAAGAGATGACGTCATAATGTTGTCGGCATTTTCATTTCTTCTTAGAACATATGACAACATGTGAGAATGTGAGAATATTACTCAGAAAATTGAGTAGAGAGATCTGAATTGGCATTACCATCCTTCATTACATCCTTTACGCCACTATATGTCACAACTAAATGGTTCTATTGAAATCAGGAAATTTCAGATACTGGGAAAAAAATACTTCAGCACTGGATTCAAATTTTCCTCGCAAGCGTGGAATTCAACAATTGATTAACGGGAAAAGTAAACAAAGTACATTTCAATCACTAAGGATGTTACGACATTCAAGAAAATTGATTATTATTATAATATAAGTATTTCCATGTATCTCACAAACATCCTTGCTTCAAAATTGTAGGTGAAAACGATAGACAATTCGACAGACGATTGCAGCTTTTGTATTCAAACAGTATTTACCATGTAAGTGAGAGGACTCGAACCCACACCATCCCAGCAAGATTGTTAACCAACTGCCTAACTCGGCAAAAGGTTAGCGCGGACCCGTTACACGACGACGCCACCACACTGGGTCCATTGATCTAAAATCTTTTTCGTCAATTTCTAAAAACCATAAAAAAAAATTATACGGGGTTTACCATTAAATTCTCTACAAAATTGGCCACCAAAAAATTGAACTTTTGGGCCTCAATTTCTTTTTCTTTTTTTCAAGACTTAAAAATCAAAATTTCTCATGAAAAGGAACGAATAACGGATAAATAAAAATCAACAATTCTCTCACGCCAATTTTTCTGACAGGAAATATTTCTTACCTTCTTGGTCATCAGCATCGTAATTGTTTTGTTTCGTAGCATCGACATTCTTCAGATATTCTTCGATTATCTGCTTCTTGCTAAACTGAAAACTCGACGTGACTGAAATAAAGGATGGACACGTAAAGATTCAACTGCTCAGTAAAAAATAGGAGAAGAGATAATGATTTACTTTTTCGTATCTGTAAAACTAGTAAGTTGAAAGGGAAACAAATGTTTAGGCAAAGTATCTTACTTTGCAACGCCACAATGAAACAGATTAGAAAAAGTATTAACAGCTTCATCTTGTTTCTTCACAATGCGTACTCGTCTTCAATAAATACTGTCAAGTGTTGATCTTCATGCTTATTTATGTAGAAGCAGAATGTTCCTCTCTGAGAAGAAACATCCTTCAAAACTTATTAAGATTGGTAAATGCTACTAACGTTCTCTAATTAGTAGACAATGCTCATAAATGATTGCCTCCGCTAATTGGAGACGAGCGTTATTAAAACAAATTGGATGAAACAGATAGCGAAAAGTGTATGTAGAAGCATAATGTTCCTCTCTGTGCAGAAACTTTCTTCAAAACTTCTTAAGATTGGGAACTAATGCTCTAAATTAATTTTAAAATAATTGTGTCCGCTAATTGGAGACGTCCAATAAATTAATCAGTTAACAAATTCTAGCCCAGATTGACTTTAGCGTTCTTTTAGTCGTCCATAGGGATCGTTTATAGTTCTTTAAGTCATTCATAGGGAATGTGACTGGTTTAGAGACATAGGAAACACAAGAATCGGACAATGAATTAAACGTTTTCTTCAAAAAGTAATATGGTTAAACAGCATTGTCATCGTATCCACAGTCGAAACAAAAATGTTGCGTTTCAATCGTTTTTTTTTTTACTTTCTGCGTAGCAAAGAAAGGCTTTGGTTTCGTCCGTTTTCGTGTTCTTTCGTTTTTTTTTCGCAAATCAGTCAAATTAGCTTGACGCGCGCCATCTACAAGCTTCTACTGTCACGACATGTTCAGCTTCCCGGCTAGCTTATGCGAAATTTGAAACTGGGATTTGGAAGGCTGGACGCACTTACCTTATTTTCTATTAACAAAAGCTTCTTTGTTAGCGCTATTAAATATCTCCGGAACGACACATCGATATGACTTGAAACTTGGCAGGTAGCATTAAAATGGCATGCCCTATTTGTTATGAGAAAAATTTGTGACCACGCCTGTTTATGACGTCACAATTTGGGTAAATTTGGTAATGGCAGTAAATCTTTAATACCTCCTCAACGAAAAGTCATTTTGACACCAAATTAGGCAGGTAGCATCAATACCAAGAGATCTTCGTTGCGAAAGTTAAAATTTCCAATCACATCCATTGATGACGTCACAATTTGGGTAAATTTGGTACTGGGACTTTATCCTTAATATCTCTTCAACAAATAGTCGTTATGCCACTAAATTTGGCAGGGGCCATCAGTTCCAAAAGCCCTTTACAATTAAGAAAAATTTTGGGCAAAACCCATCGATGACGTCATTAATGGACCCAATTTGGCCCCAAAATTAAAAATGCTCTGTTTTTCTTAAAAGTTCGCACAAGTAATAATTTGAGGGGGCTTATTTCAAGTCCGGGGTTCGATTTTCAAAATTCGTATTTACACGGGGATTTCGACCCGAAAGTTCAGACTTGAAACTTTTGACAAAAGCACATGCCAGCCTCGATACCAGCGCTTCTTTAAGAGAAAAACGGCCCCGGGATCGAGGTTGAAGCACATGCGGCAAATAGCAGAAAGTCTTCAGCCCGCTTGGGCAGTTTTTTTTTTGCACGTTCTTTGTTACAGTTGTGATCACAAGAATGTTCTTTCGTTTCCGTCTTTTTTCTAATAATCGCTTAAACAACACGTATTTCACGCTAAAATTTAATGTGAAATCTCTAGCCCTTTTGGCTCTAGACTGGACTGAACACGGATTATGACGTTGCAAAGTACTCCAAGTGCAGATAAGTTTAAATGATGCTCTGCTAAGATAACAAATTCAGCTCAATAACGGTACAAACAAACAAACAAACAAACAAACGTTCTTCAGATTTAAATAAAACTTAGCGTCAAATATGCCCAGCTAAATCTTTTTAAAGAGATATGAAGTTTTTCTACGTTGTCTTCTGTGAAAAATTGCAACAAAATTTATTCAAATTTTGTTACGCGGATTAATCTTGTGAATCTTTCAAGGGTTATTTCAAATAAAATTAACCGTCGCTATCTTGGTAGAATTTCTGGGAGAACCTTCTCGAAAACAGCTCCTATTACCTGGTGCTGTTCCGACACGTTTTGTGTTTACACCTAACAAAAAAAGCAAAAACACACTATGAGTCTGTGATACATGCTTTTCCTAGAACATTAACTTCACTCCCTGAAATAGCGTAAACCCAGGTTTTTATCATCTGAATTGGTGTTTGATCGTTACAATGAAATACGTGACACAATCAATTTCCTGTCTCCATCCCAGGAGTTTTTAGTCTTAATGAATTGACGTAAAAGCCAAAAATCATTGTGGAAGAGCGCGAAGTTCGTTTCTCAGCACAAGAAAAAAACAAATCCGGTGTTGTTTTCGTGAACGAGTAAAGAATTTTAACATGTCGAAGACATGTTTTAGAAATACAAAAGGTTTTATTTTTGTGAATTAATAAATGCCGTTTGACTGTGCCTATTACTAATGATACTATATTGACATTACCTTGAAAAATTCCATCTGGTATTTTATTTGTATCGCAGCAGCTTCGTCATATACAATCATGTACTTTGCAACGTCATATTCCAAGCTAGCGCCCAGTCCGCCCCTCCAAAACGCATCTTACTCAAAAACAGTAAAATCATTTCTCAAGAAATGGTTGATTTGAATTGAAAGAAAGTACTTGAGTTATAAGTATTTGCTTTTTGGTATTTTTGTGCCTTTCTGAACAAAGTGTCAAAAGATATGTTTACTTCCCCTTTAATTATTTCGCCAGAAAGATCATACTTTTCACCCAATTTACAAATATTTTCTTTGTTTTTTTATTTTCCTTTTTTATATCTATTCTATAGTGCCAACAAAAATCTATTTTTCCATTAAATATTTCCCCCAACTGCAAAAGAACAGTTTAAGGGCGCGTTTATTTCAAAATATGGTGGACAGCATGAAAAGCGGCTAAAACGAATGGGTATTTTTTAACTTAGCTCTTAACATACATGACAATTCAGTTTCATTGCGGCGCACTAACGCAAGCAAATCATTCAATACACAAACCCAGTCAGGTAAAGAATTTCAACATGTCGACTGCTTTAAGAAACCCGTAACTACTATGTTTTTTTATTGAAACATGCTCAAAGCGCACGTAAACATTTTTACATAAAAGAAGAAGTAGTCAACCTATATGTGATGAAACTCAATGAGAGCAGGCCTTTTTGAGATGACACAGATTGGTTAGAAAATACTGAAAGAGACATTTCCATGTAAAGCTTTTATCAAATCTATAGCGACAAACAAATCATGTAAAAACGGCTCTGATACATTCGTCTCTGGTCCCTGTTTACTTTTAATGACACATCAGGGATAATAAAAAACATAGAGGCCATTTCTTTTGATTACATAATTTCACATGCATAATTTCAGTTTCACAATTTGTCATGGTTTAACAGTTTTAATGGCCTTTCGATATCTTCATTTATTTTATTTATGTCATTTAAATTATCTCATGCATTATTTAATTATCTCATGCCGTCTTATTATCTCAATCTTCTTAATGTACGCAGTTCCGTGAATTATCTCTATTATTTTCTCGACAGCTCAAATTTTGACATCGAAACGGGTGTTTAGGTTCCAATTAGATCAACCAATTAAGGATGCTTGGTTTCCTTTGAAAATTTACGCATTGCTCAATAGAAGTTTCTGATTTCGAATTAGGCCGTCATTTTTCTCAGTTTGTCTTTAAAATGGAACTTTTGACCTACGTTGATCCAATGTTATAAAAACTGCAAAAGAAGGCAAGCTGGGATTCGCAGTTACTAAATGCTTATCTAAGCGAAAACATTTTTGTGTACTGGTTGGAAAAAGGAAAAGATTTAATCCACATCTTTTAACATTTTTAATGCTTTCTTTGTGTTACTGGTTCTACCTTGAAAATGCTTTATGTGTTCACAAGATGTTGATATCTTAGCAATCTGTGGGGTTTTCGAAGAGCTTTGTGCGTTTCTAGCCTGAATTATTGATTTTAGAAAGAACTCGTATGCGTAATTTTGAACATTTATTAAGCACAATTTCTATTGTTTTTCGTGTTTATATGCAGTTGGTCGTCCGTGCGCTTCATTCCCCAAGTCACCATCGATTGCGCGGTTCAGATAAGTTTGATTTGAGCTTATTTGCATCAAAAAGTTTCTGCCTTGTTTATTTCTTTAAGTTGATAAACAAAATTCCATACAATTGCTTGAGCAATCCATTATCAGGATATCTTAATGCAGTAAGAACATGTTCAGTCATATTTGTTTGCAACTTAACCCTTTCTTCCCGGGGTGTCAAGGTGGGGGATCATTACCCGATGAAGAGAATTGGCAAATTTAACCCCTACCACCCCCCCCCCCCCCCTTCCCCTACCTTACTTTTCAACGGTAAATCCTGTTGGCACCAAACTTTGCACAAATGTTGCCCTACTAATGTAGGTTTCAAAAATATATCATTTGAGTACAACTTTTTGTCAATATCAGTATTTTTTTGGAAGGGTTGGCAATTTTTACCGATTTTCGGCATTTGCGATAAATGGCACATTACTTCCAAAGCACAAAAGGGTTTTTGTTCAAACTTTACAAAAAGGTTGTCCTTAATCAAACATAACATAAAACTCGCTATTTACCTAAGAAATGCAAGATGCAAAAGAATAAAATATTTTTTTGTTTTTTGGGTACAATTGACAAATAGGTAGAGCCCGGCAGGATGGGGGGTTAAATGTGCAAAACAGCCATTAAACTTGCACGCACTTAGCGCTTCACATAGTGTTCCCGATGCACGTCAATTTACCGAACCAATGTGAGAAGTTCAAATATTGTATGCCGAACTTACAATTAAAGATCGTCGTGATTTGTGTTGGGATTACATAATCAAGCAAAAACGCTTAGATCGATCAGTGTTAATGTACAAGAAAAGCTAATTTTGCGTGGAACCATATTCATCTGGTTTTCAAAATATTTTTCTACGTTTTTGCCTGAGTTCCATTTTATTTCCATTTCAATTGTTTACGATCAACCTTTTTTTGAAATTGTATGAACGGTTAAGATATTTTACGGCTATATACTATTATCCTTTGTATCTTCTATCACACAGTAAACATTCACTTTTGCGACCATATGAAATCTATTGTTCTTGAACACGGGCGCATTCGTTGTGCGTTAAAATTGTGTTAAAATATGTCGTTCTTTAAAAAAACACACTAGCAGTATATTTGCACTATAGAAGGCCCGCGCTAAGGGTGGTATGTAAATGTCTGGTCGGGGCTGTGTATGGCAAAAGTCTCGTGTCCATATCCCTGAAAAAAGCACCGGTTTGCCGTGTGAATGTATGAATGTGAATGAATATGAATGTTTATGCACTCCTATAGCTAATTTTCGAAATACGATTCAAAAATTAAACATAACATGTCTTCAGTATAACTTGCAGCTTATTATGTTGATTCCGCCGGAATATTAGTTTCTGGAGTCCCAAAAGAGAATCAAAACGATAGAGTCTCGAAAGGGAATCAAAACGAATGAGTCCAAAAAAGGAATCAAGAACCTGAGGTTTAACAATGTTGAAAACTAAACCCTTAAGGGTGTCACATAAAATAGTCCTAATTGAGACTCAAAGAATTACGGTGTCTCTGGCGAAACCTAAGAAGGTTTCTTTGCTAAATGAGTCTCCTAGAGGAATAATTTAAGTACAATAAAGGTTTAATTCAGAAATCCCAATGAGTTTCAAATGACACTCTTAAGGGTGTCACATAATGTAGTCCCAAAAGGGACTCAAAGAATTACAGTGTTTCAGAGATTCAATAAGGTAATCAATTGAATACGATAAAGGTTTACTTCAGAAACCCCAAAGAATTTTAAATGAGACTCTTTAAGGTTTCTTAGAATAAACTAAGATGGGTTTAGTTAATGAAATCCTTATGGGTTTTGCCAGAGACACTGTAATTTTAGTCCCTTAAAGGTTTCAAACTGACACCCTAGCGTCTCTCAATGAGGACAATGTTGTTGCTTGGTAAACATTTAATAATAATTGCTTATTTCAGATATCAGAAGATGTTGCGTTTTTCGTTCGCAAAAATTTTAAAGGCGTTCCTATGGAAAGTTTCCAATCTACAGGATCTATTTTTGAAAAATATAAAGTCCAAAGCTTCAAACTTTTAATATTTTGGAAAGAGGATACCATACTTGTATCAGGTCAGCATGCTTTAACAATAATTTTCTCATTGTCAGAATACGATCAAAAGTATTTTTGAAACAGGTCAATAACGAGACATGCTATAGTTGCTTAGAGCAACCACAAAAATAAGTCTAAGAGACAAGGGATTGAGGTTGTGCTCAATAGCCTTGCTGTTTTCAAGATGAAATTGTGTAAAATAGAAAAAATGTCCCAATTATACAGACAACAAGTGAGAAAATAATTTCAATAACCTTCTGAAAAAGATGGCGTGACTCAAAAAATTGAGTATAGATCTGGCTTGGCATTTACCATCCCTCATTACACCCTTCACGCCACCAAATGTAACAACTAAATGGACCTATTGAAATCAGGAAATTTCAAATACTGGAAAAAAAAACATCAACACTGAATTCAAATATCCCTTGAAAACATGGAATTCAACAATTGATGAGCAAGAAAATTAAAAAAGTATATTGGAATCACTACGGATCTAACGATCTTTTAGAAAATTGATTTTATTGTAATACAAATATTTCCACGTATTGCATAAATATCCTTGCTGCTTTAACGGCTTAACAATTACAAAATTCGAAGCTAGCAAGATAGGCAATTCGACAGGCGGTTGCAGCTTGTGTCTTCAAGCAATCACGGTAAAGGTTACAGGGATGATTGCATGGGTTGACTTTGCGTACTGTGCGACGCCACCAGCTGGGGTCCCTTGATCTAAAATCTTTTTCGTCAAACTCTAAATACATAACATAGAAAATATACAGCGTTTGCAATTAAATTTCCCATAAAATTTGCCTCCAAAAAATTAAACTTTTGGCCTCATTGAATTTCTTTTTTCAAGACTGAAAAATAAATTTCTCATCAAAAAGAACGAATATAATGCATAAATTAACTTGCAACAAATTTATCTCGCCAATTTATCTAACAGGAAATATTTCTTACCTTCTTGGTCATCATCATCATCGTAGTCGTTCAGTTCTATATCATTGACATTCTTCCGAAATTCTTTGATAATCTGCTTCTTGCTCAACTGAAAACTCGACGTGACTAAAATAAAGGATGAACAAGTAATAATTCAACTGTTCAGTACAAATTAAGAAAGACAAAAATGATTTACTTTTTCGTATCTGTAAAATTAGTAAGTTGAAAGGCAAACAAGTTTTGTAAAACAAAAAGATCTTACTTTGGAACGCCACAATGAAACAGATTGCAAAAAGTGTCAACAGCTTCATCTTGTTTCTTCACAATGTGTAATCGTCTTCAATAAATACTGTCAAGTGTTGATCTTCATGCCTATTTATGTAGAAGCAGAATGTTCCTCTCTGTGCAGAAACTTCCTTCAAAACTTATTAAGATTGGTATATACTACTAATGTTCTCTAAAAAATAATTGTGTCCACTAATGGGAGACGTCCGTTTTTGACTTTAGCTTCCTTTAAGGTGTTTATAAGGCATTGGACTGGCGTAGGAAACGCAAGAATCGAACAAAAAGTTAAACGTTTTCTTCGTAAAATACAGTAATACAGTAATTTCATGGTCACCACAGCGGAAACAAAAAAAATGCAGATCAATTGTTTTTTTTGCACGTTCTTCGTTTTAGTTGTGCTGAACGATTCACTTCGCCCGAGAAAAACATACTTTTCACTTAATTTACAAACATTTTCTTTATTCGTATATTCTTTTTTATATCTCTTCTACAGTGCCAACAAAAATCTATTTTTCCAATGAATGTTTCCCCCCAACTGCAAACGAATAGTTTGGGCGCGTTTTTATCAAAATAATTTGGACTAACGACTGCCTATAAGAATGAAAAGCATCTAAAACGAATGGGTATTTTTAACTCAGCTCTCCCTTGATTACTACTTTGTTTTAAGTGAAACGTATAGCGCGCGTAAAACTTTTTACGCACACTCAACAGAAGAAGTATATTATATATATATTTATATATACATATATTTATATATATATATGTATATTTGATGAAACTCAATGAGAACGGGCCTTTTTGGACTGTCACAGATTGGTTAGAAAAAATATTGACAAAGATATGTCCATAACTTTTTTTGGATCTAAGGCACAATACATCAATCACGTAAAACGGGTCTGATTCATTCGTCCCAGGTCCCTGTGTACTTTTAGTGACAAATTAGCGAAAGTGCAAAAAATGGAGGTCATTAGTTTTGATTGCATAATTTCACATGCATAATTTCAGTTTAACAAATTGTCGTATTTCAACAGTTTGAACCGCTCTTTAATATCTTCTAATTCATATAAAATTTCCAAGTTTGCCGTCTTATTATCAACATCGATTCTTATTACCTGAAGCGAGTTAATAACATGTAAATGGATGTTGATATTTGTATTACTGGTTAATCACATGTTAAAGTTTTAACAAGATCTGTTTGATTTTGCAAAGAGCTTGGTAGATTTTTCTCTATTGTCAGAAATTCATATAGAAACATCAGGTGTGATATCACTTTCCGGCTGATTTCAGTAGAAAAACCTCGAGTTCATATAAAAACGTCAGTTGTGCTTTCACCAACCATGTGATTAGAATAACTTTTCGATTGAGAATGCTCAGGATATTGGTGCAAAAGGAATTAATTTCTAAAACGAATAAACGATGAAATCGGCCTTTTTAGGGAAGTTAAGTACTAAACTTGCTTGATTTTATAATCTGAGCTACTTTCAGCAATTTTCTATCAAGGGTCTCCCAGCGATGATACGGTGTGCTGCTTTGAACAGATGGAAATATATTTAGCACAATTTAACGGATTTGGACGAAATTCTGTGACTGTTGATGGTCGAACTTCGTTTTATATTTCTTCTAAACTAAAGTTGAAGTAAACTCAGAAAAAAAAAATCATTTTGAATTTTTATGTGACGTCAAAATGATGATAACATATAAAGAAAAAATTAAATTAATCAAAAGCAAAAATTTTCGATTCCATTAAAAATAGCTTGGAAGCTGATCAAAATGATGTATAATATCGTTCAGTTATGACGAGTGGTTACGAAGATATAGCGTGCCAACACTTTCTTGTGACGTTATCATGGGTAGCATGACCGATATATGACCCGTAGGAAATTACTATTTTAGGTTATTTTGTCTGAAACATCTTAAAACTCAAAAGAATGACACAGATTGGTTAGAAAAATACTGAAAGACACATTTCCATGTAAAGCTTTTGCCAAATCTATAGACCCTTCCGAGTTCCACATTATGGGCATTACGTAATGCTAAAATGCCGCCATTATGAGAGGAAAGTCGTGCGAAAATGAAGGCGAAAGAAGCGACAAAAAATTTTTCCGACCTCACTGCTTGGAAAGTACATTAGATGATTCATCAGCGGTTAAAATTCCTGGAAGCTTAAAAAATCTTTCATTTGAATTGT
>JAYJMG010109709.1:0-35026 GCA_036873935.1 Stomotoca atra
TCAAAACTCAAAACTCAAAACTCAAAACTCAAAACTCAAAACTCAAAACTCAAAACTCAAAACTCAAAACTCAAAACATAAACTCCATAAACGTCCTTGAAAAAATAACACTACGATTTCTCTGCAAATATCAATAAATTACTTTTTATTAAATTTCTAGTTTTTTTATCGTTTCTTTAGAAACATCAAAAACCTAAAAAAATTAAATAAAACATAACACCTTGATATTTGCGGAGAAACGTAGTGTTAATTCATTTTAAACGTTGATGGAGTTTTGTTTTGAATACATTTCAAGCGAAGAGGAGCCCAGTTTAATCAAAGATCCCTCCTCAGTAAAGGCATCACTAGACGAGAAAAGAGGGTTAGCCGGTTCATCCGGTAAAGGGCAGCGCGTTAGCGCGAGAGAGGGTTTGCGCGAAAGAGGGTTTGCGCGAGAGAGGGTTTGCGCGAAAGAGGGTTTGCGCGAAAGAGGGTTTGCGCGAGAGAGTGTTATTATATCACGATAGAGTGTAGAGGATGGCGAGAATGATTGTAGTTGTTGGCGGTGTTAGCGGTAATGATAGTGATTGGCGGAGTAGAGACGAAAAATGTTATTATCGGGAAATAGTGATGATTGTAACACGATATTGCGTGATTGATGAAAAAGTGGTCGTGACAAGATGATGGTCGGTACGACGCAGTTAACGGACGCTAGGTTTGACGAGAAGTTGTATGCAGAAATGACCGGCAAGTTTGATCGATCGGTGCGTAATGTGCCTGTTGAGCGGCAGGCGGAGTATCTTAAAGTGTATCACCTTAAGAGGTTCAATATCGGGCACGACGTGCGAGATCGAGATGTGATAGAGTCATATGCGAGTCAACAGTTGCAGCACGATTATGCACGATGCTCACTGTGGCTGAATGATTATCACGCGGCAGATAGTTTTAATCACCAGATTGGTGATATAGACAAGATGTTGAAGATGATGGGATGGCAGTTTGGGCTGTACGATAAGAGTGCACTGTTTCATGGATATCTCATCAAAATGGTTTCGGATAATTATGCCGCGATTCGGAATGTTGTCAAGACTCCGCATGCTATCACAGTGCCGCTGTTTATTAATCAGTGTTCGCGTCATCTTGAGCGAGTGTGCGATCTGAAATTGCAGCAGTTTGAGGACGGATGGAGGATTATCAATGTCGGCCGGTTTTTGTATATACCAGTTGGAGCAGAGGCGCCCCTCGATAATGTCAAACCGGTTGTGCATTCCCGATTTGTGCCGAATGAAGCACATGTGTTTCCAGCGCCGACTACAAAATATGAGTTCATGCCTATGCATCTTCTCGGTCCCGCTGACGGCACAATCGAGGATTGGCAGGCAGCAGTGAATGACGTGGCAGTGTAGTACACCTTTTTTTAACCTCTGCGCTTGTGCGCATCGTTTGCAGGAGTAGTTGTGCACGTTTAGCCGAACTTGTAAGTAAACGCGAGTTTCGCGCATTTTCGCACACGAGGGGCGTAAATTGCAAAAAAAACAAAATACGCAATACTAGTGTGTAAAATCAGCCGCAAATCATGTCGTTGTGTGATTATGTACTAATAATAATTGGTGCAACGTAGACGCAACTATTGAAAGAGTGCACGCGGGAAGGCAGAAGATGTGCAACATTGGTTTGTCTACAGCATTATTTGCGGGTTCATTGTGTTGACAGTGTCGGCTGTGCTAAAAATGTATGGTGTGTATAAATGACAGGCATATTATCAGCGCCCGTGCGTTCATCATGATTTGCTGTGAATTTCAACATTCCGGCGCTTATGATATAATATGAATTATCATGACATTGGAGTTTTAATCCGAATGTACGTGTCAGCTGGCATGACAATTCTTTTTTTATCACGTGACATGCAGAACTGCGAGTCATACGAAGCTCATGCATGATCAATGCGCGATTAGCAGTGATATTGTAATCGATGACATCAGCTGGAATACATGACGTGTCGGTGACCCCGGCCGGCCAACCGCACAACTCTGATACATAATCTAGTGCGCACTTGTTTAAATTATCGTGTTCGAACTTCAGCTGCGTGTTCGTAAATGCACTAAGCATCGATGGATTCATGTAACACCGGCACCACTCTACGTCGGTTATGTCGTGTGCGATGCGGTAGCAATGCAGGTAATAATGCTTATAATGCTGTGCGTGATCGGCGCGTGTTTTGCAAGGCATGTACGGGAGTGACTTGCCGGCATTGTACAAGTCGGCGCTAAAAGATGAGCTCGCGATTGCATTAAATGATGATTTTCGCTCCATTATGCACGATGTCTAAAAAAATAAAGTGAGAACAATGACGTGCGTGATTATGCAGCACCATTCGGTTCGTTCACAGGAGGCATTGCGGGATTCATCATGTTTTGCATGTTCATGTTTTGCACGAACGGGTTGAATTGGTGCTGCGGCATGCCTATTATGTAGTTAGCATTTTCGTTTGCCGGTGTTATTGCATCATGATTCTTTGTGAGTTCGGCGTGAATTTCTTCTAGTTGCGCAGGTGTTACGTTGATAGTGTGTTTGCTAATGGCTTTGTATATCTGCAGCTGCATGTTCTGAAATGCATTTGCGGGATTTAACGGAACCATTTGTGGCATTTGAATTAATGGCGGACGTGAGGTGTTATTTATTATCAGCGCACGGTGATTATATTTAATGGGTTTGCTGCGCCGCAATGCTTTAATATTGATTCGGCTAATTTTTGACGATGCATCATCACGCGCGCACATGACATTATTAAATTGCGCATTTGCGAGCACGTTGGGATACATTATATTATTTAATGATTCAGGGGTTTTGTTGTGTTGTTTATCATACATGACCATGATTTCGTCGTATATCACGATGTTACATTTTTTGAAGTATTTAAAAATGTTTCGCGATTCTTTTTGAGTGGTTATAATCTTATATTTTAATTTATGCACAAGCAATGATTTTGATGCGTGTTTAAACAATGTCGCAATGTAGTGTGATGGCACGTGTGATGATTGTGCGAAAATCGGTGTTATTATATCACCGCGCGTAAATGTATCGATTATGTCTTTCACGATGCCGGCCCATTCGCAGTCAGGGTTGAGCTGGATATCGTCGATGCTTTCAATGGTGTGACATACATTTTCTGCTATTATCTTGTTTGATACCTGAGAAGATCGTATGATTATGCGGTTATCTACGACGCCGAACATAATTGCATAAGATTTTTTGCTATATCTAGCGCGAGTTTGTAAAAAAAAATAAACTAAGTATGTGCATTTTCGCACACGATGTTGACAATGTCGATGAAGTTCTGGATAGTCATGTCGTGGTTTGACTGGCACAGTGTTTCAAATATAGATTTCATCTTCTCCTCATTGGTGCTGTGTGGGTTGTTGTAGAGGTGACTAGGAACGTTTTGGAGGATTGCAATATCTTTGTAGTATTGTGCGCATTCACGTCCGATGAATTTAGAATCTCCGGCGCGCACACTGTTGAGTTGGTGATCAAAGCGCCCAGCAAAGTGACGTACAATCGGGCGCATCTTTGCTTCAACACGCCCACGTTTAGTCAGTGGTATAGGTGCATGCATTGGATTATGCGGTGGTAGTGTGAAGTCACTGGTTGATGACGGCATCGGCACTTTCAACGGTGCGTCTAGTTGCGGATATAATGATCGGTTACGTGGTCGAGTTGCCATTTTCAATGATTCCGGCGAACGCGCACGTGCTTGATCGATCATATGTGGCTCGTCATCGTTAAACATCATAGACAATGAAAACGGGAATGTTTGTGCAGGTGATGATTGCACCGGTGATGACTGATTTAGTACTGAAACCGGCGAGAAATCGTTGAAGTTGATATCGAAATCATCAATCGGTCCTTTATCAGTTTCGGCAATGAGCGTTTTCAGCTTCTTCATTAATGTGGCGTACTCTGACTTTGCAGTAGATTCAGCCTTCTCGGCCTTCTTGATTGTCTTGTCATTTTCGGCAAGGATTTCAATATGTTGCGCGACCCTTTTGCGCAATGCGATGATCTCGTCGTTCAAATCGGTGACTTGAGCTGCGAGTTTCGGACACTGATCACACGGAAGTGCGACCGGAGGCGCAGCAGGCACGCGAGACTTCGACAGAGTTGACATTCTGACCATATCCTCACGGATGTGCTGTAAGTGAGGCGCGGTGAGGTACCCCATGATGTAAAAGTATGCGTCGTGAGGTTTATAATGTATCTCGATGATATTGTACAATTCATAAAGGCGGTCTGCATCAGTGACAGCGGCGTTCGTGGGCACGAATGTTATGTTGAGACCGGCAGCGATTGCAGCATAATGACTGCCGATTTGTGCAAACAGGTAGCTGCGTTGTTCAGTATTCATCTTTGCTAATTTGTGTTAATTTGCATTGATTTTGCGTGTGTATCATGTGATATAACAAATCTATTATGAGTGATATATAACATCTGATTCACATGTTATTTCCCGACTTTTTATGTTGCAGTTATCATGTACAAACCAGTACAACGCAATGAATACCGAAGGTATTAATGAAGACGTGAGCGCAGTGCCAAAGCAATAACAAAAAATTTACAAAAAGTGCACGCGGCATAACATTGAAACAAATATATTAAATATCAAAATACACTAAAATGACGGCTGAGACATGGCGACGTTATTTATCGCTTTATGGCAGATGTGATTCATGCGCTTATATTGATACATCAGTGTTTTGTAATGGTTTTTGTGGCATTGTGCACGGTTGAGCTCATATATAATGTCTCGGATACATTTAAGCAAGTTTTTGCCTGGACACTTATACTCGCCGCTTTTGTTGGCGCACAGAATCACGTCAGACGGCGGCGATACTGACATCGTCAGAGCAATCACAGCGAAAATTATCACAACAAACATTATGCACAACTTACATCACAATAATCTATGGTTATACAATAAGATTAATCTTTTCGATATTGATAACCGCGTAATCAGTGGCAAACATGTGTGTCGCTGTGTCATGAACCGGCATTGCGCCAAAAAGTAGACCCCGCGCTTCCTCTGTGATCATCATGATGGTTTTATAGTCATCTTTGCTGTATTTAATGCGTCATGGAGGGGAGGGGTTATCTCGCAGCATGAGATGCTGATTTCATCGTCGATGAGGGTTATCATGAACGTGATATGATTGTATTGTTGTGAGAAGGTGTTGTATATAATGTATTAGAGGAGTTCGATGATGGCGTCGTGCACACCAATGTGCATGATGAGCGTATTTTCGATGTTGTAGTCTGATGTATAGATTGGCTTGAGTGTATAAAGCATTTTTCGGAATAACTCATGAAGTGTATTACGATCGTCGCGCCGATTTTGTTATCGGAAGCACACACACATACACCACATGACGTGCCGATAATGCTGAATATTTTCACATCACGCTTGTCAGTGTATATACAAAACGTCACTAGTGCGGATGCAGTGAATATTTTGATTATGGAGCCCTGAGCGACGTCCACATTGTGGTTTATGACACGCGAAAATGGCGATGATGTTATGTTTTTCATACATGGCGCACGTCGGTTGCTATTGTGCAAATATTTAATGTTTTAGTATCAGCGGCAAATATTTTCACTATGATAATCGGGGGAGTTTATTTGATTTTGGCAGCATTGAGTGCCAGATGGGATTTTTCGGTGAAACTATCGCAACGAATTAATACTGATGATGGTAACATCGCGTTTTATCCCGCGGTCGATTCGCTTCACGGTGCATTTAGCAAAAGCACGAGCGACAAAGATGACACTGATGCGTTTGACGTGAATTTTATCATCAGTGTTCCCGCACATCGTGCGGACATGTCCGATATAAATTACATCATGACATACAACGACGATTCAAAGTTCTTGTTGTTTGATATAATGACCACGCAGGTGTTTGATAAAAGCACGCGTTACAGATATTATCTGGCACGCACGAAATTTGCAAAAAAGGACGTCATGACCATTTTCAGTACGGGATTCAGCATCGCCTCGCTTAAAAATGATATGGGCATCGCAGTTTACGTGTCGGTTGGCACTGATACATGCCTGACAGCGGCATCAAAGAATGACAAGGAGCTTATCGCAACGAATTATATGAAAGATGTGTATATGAGCATCATCGCGGGCATTTACAATTATGATGCGTATTTTAAAGAGTCATATTGTCCGCGCCGTGAGATTGTATCGGAGTCAGCTGGTGTTGAAAAGTGCACAAAGCCTTGTGAGGCAGAACTTGTCAAAATCAATACCTGCACCGTCCAACTAGCATCTGAGAAAGCACGCGTGAAGGACAACAAAGACATGCATACAAAGACTCTAGCAACCAATAAAGCGCTTAAATTCAAGCACACTATGTGTATGGATAAATGTGCACGCATTGAGTCGATGGACGACACCAAATGTAACAAAGTGTTGTCGAAATTGCGTGTGGTAGCAGGACAGTGTGAAACTAACAAAACTGCAGTGACGCAGAGATATAATTTACTTGAACCAAAGTTAAACACGTGCACACTCGATCTTGATCGCGAACAGAAGTCACATAAAACGTTTAAGGAAAAGAGTACAAAATGCAAAGAGTCACTTGATATGCATTCTACCGCGGAGCGGCTGCTCATTAGTGTCGGCATGATTAAAACATGCTCACTTTGCAATACTCGCATAGAAGCTGAAGAAAAAAAATATAAGCAGTGTGATCTCGATCATAAAAAGACACAAAACTTGCTTCGGCAGTGCCAAATGGAAAGTACTGCATTCATTAACAGTGCGGCATGTTCGTTTATCAAAATCATCTTCGAGGATGAAATGAATGCTGATACTTGTGATTCTGATCTTGTCAAATGCAAGACTGCACGCGATGGATACAAGAATGACCTGAATACCTGTAATAACAAGCAAGAGGGATACAAGAATGACCTGAATACCTGTAATAACAAGCAAGAGGGATACAAGAATGACCTGAATACCTGTAATAACAAGCAAGAGGGATACAAGAATGACCTGAATAGCTGTAATAACAGATACACAAAACAAAAATCTGACTGCAGCGACGAAAAGAAGAAATTGACAGCATCATGTGCCAAAGTACTTGGTGCGCTCAATAACAAATGCAATGAAGCAAAGACAGTGTCATATAATGAAGGCAAGAACTATGGTATTGCCCAATATAAGCTGGTACGTGATTATGAAATGCAGATGTTTAGCATCAAGGTCCAAACTCAAAAGACTAACGATATAAACCGTGAAAAGAAAAAGCTAAATAAGCAGCACGTCGAAGAGGTCGAAGCTATCAGAGATGCTCACAACAAGATATTAGATAAGTATAAAACGGCAGAAAAGACGGGAAGCACCTGCGACGTGATCGTTGAAGAAAACGCGAACGTCAACGAAGAATACAAAAAGTGCCGTGAAAAATCGAACATATTGTCACAACGACCGGAGAAGTGTGAGTCGACGCTGACATCGTGTCAAGAAAAATTAGTAGAGTCAGGTAAGGATGTCGATACCGACAAAATCATGACGACAAAGATGGCAGAGATGTTGCTCAAAATTAATAAAAATAAGGTCGACGAATATATGTCCACAATTATAAAGTCGGAAGACGGATTGACACAAAAAGTTTGTGACTTCAAGAATACCGGCATTGTGCAATGTTTAGAAGACAAGAGCATAATCATCTATGAAAGCAACAGCGGCATTGACAACGACAAATTCGTAACGCGCGTTAGTGATGATAACCTCGTTGTGATCAAGCACAAAGATGAATATGATGCACAGATCAGTGATGATTATGTTTTTACACCCATTGATTCGAAGATCGGAGTGTTTTATAAGACGGGTCGGAAAGAAATTACGCATGTTATGTTTGAAGCACGCAGCAGCGGAGTGAGCAAGCTTGCAAAGGGCAGTGATACAGAGGTGTATGTATTATGCAAGAAATATGCCAATCTAGACGGAAAAGGGGTCACCAATACAATTAAATTAAATGTCGATGAAAGAAAGGGCCCGTTGTCAATGAGAGAGATATGCGGCAGCGATAACATGTTCATCAACTCGATTTTAACTCAAGATGAGGTGGGTCATGACGCTGTATATGTCGCGTATGTCAGAAATGCGCCGAAGGTTTCAATATCGCTCCAGATTTATGAAAAGGAACGGGGATATTTGTACGTCAAGAATGCGTATAATGATAACAGCGTTGGCACGTTTGCGGAAATTAAAAGTAAATCGGAGCCGAAGAACGGATTCATCACGGTTGTGTTAGAGGTCGTACTTAACAACGCGGTCAAGATCGGCTGGTTTTATAGCAAATTCATCAAGAACAAGCACGATATTGATATCAACTATTATCCCCGAAGTCTCACAGTTTTTAACCTGTGAATACTTTATTTTTTTAGCTGCGATGTTATTATCAGTGCGATGTAATGAAGATGTGATCAGAGCGACACAGCGTATCAACGCATGTCGGTAGCATGAGTGCGAGTAGATGATTTAGACAAGTTCGTGTACCAACAAAGCAGATCGATATGCTAGCATGATCATCATGGATATTCGTACAGCGACGTTAGTTGTAGGAGGGATGCATCTGTGATTAAGATCGGGCCGATCGTACACGAAATGATATTTATTACTTTTTATAATGCGTGAATAATTAGAAATTCTACAAATCACTATGGCAACTTCAATTGAAGACATTCCGGCCAAGCTTTATCAGATGACTCATAGTAATATCGACCCTCATGAAATTCCCAGTACATTATTAAGTTATGAGGCACAATTAAACGATCTTGTTGACAAAGATACTAATTCCTCCCGCATACAGTTCTTAATGTTCCAGATTGGTAATCTACAGAGACAGATTCATCCTGAAATAGTGTCACCACTATCGAAACCGACAATTGTTGCGAAATCTACTCAAAAGAAAAGGCAGGCCGGCACTGCTACAAAAAAGAAAACATCAAAATAACAGTTTTTACACATTTTTATCATTGAATCAAAGTATATATAATGAATTTTTATTTTAGAAGTGAAAAGTATAAAAATATTTATTTAGATATGATCGTTGTATACGATGGCAGCTATGAAAGTGTTTTTGATCACGATCTTCTTGTTAAACGTGTCATGCAGTGATGATGACAACGTCGTGGATGATGTCATTGATGCGGCTAGTAATACCATCATCGATATATATAAAACAGGATCATGTATAAATGGCACCATGTATTCTAAATCCGGCATTGACTTTCGCGTCCCTTGTCGTCCGTTGAGCAGCCCTCCATCGGATGGTGATTCATCAGACGACAAACTTAAAATCGGGTCAAGTTTAGTTGGTGCTGGCATTGTGTTTATTATACTCAGTGTATTTACAAAACGGTATTATGCAAGAAGATCCGAGCGGCGCCGTCAACAAAGTAATGACGACAAAGAGGCAAACAGCAATAATGTAGAAACGACAAGTTTGATGAATATGTAATTATTGTGTGTGTGTGCATTTTTATTTACGATATCTTTTATTTTTTATCACGCGTTAACAGTGATTTATATTTCATGTGCAGCTTTAGAATTGCAAGATGCATATTACAACAGAATTCATATTTAGCGCTTCAAAAGACGACGCCGATATCATTTGTGATCAGATCATCACTGACATACTTTCCAGAATTGATACGTGCATTGATGAATGCGATCTTACGCTTAGACGCAACACCGCACGTGTTACACTCGAATTCGAGAGTCATACATTTAAGCTGTTTGTGAAGATTTCAGAAGAACGCGTTATCGACTATGATTATTTGCACAACAACAAGAAAGTTATATTTGACACGGTGACACAGCTGCTGAAAATGCCGCCCGAGTGATGTGTAAGTTTTTTTGCATTAATAGAATCTGTCGACATGTTGTGGTTGTTTAAAGCTGTACTTGTGTTCTTTATCAGAGCTGCCGCGAATGCAGCGAAAGTGTGTGAGCGGGGTGCTGTAGTCGCGGGTGCTGCCGTCACAGACCGACTCCTAATCGCGTTTGCGTGTTCATTGAAGCAGTCTTTCATCAAAATCTTCTTTGATACCCCTCGTGATCTTTACCGGCGTTGTAAGTGTAAACCAGCGAATCATCGAAAGAATGAACAAGTTGTGCCTGACATAGAAAAAAAAGATGATTAGTTATAATACTTGTCCATGTTATATGCGTTAACATTGCAGTGGGCAGTGATGCTACTGATCGCAAAACGGCGCATATTGCACAAAATCATTAATTTCACATAGTTTTGTAAGTTTTTTCTGTCAGAGAAGAGTCGTAACGATATATTATATTTCATTCATGGTGACATTGTCTCCCTCGACGGTGGCATCAGTATCTCCGTGTGGTTTCAAGATTGTCACTGATGTGTGATTCTCCGTATCTTTCAAATATGAGTTGATATCGATGTTATGATACGCCTTATATATGATCAAATCATTAATGTGATCGCTGTGCATTTGGAAGCATCGTGGTAAGTACATTAGAATATTCATATTAAATGATCAAGATTTAATTAGTAAATTTTATAATAATCGCATTAATAGTAAAAACACATATAATCCTCAAAATGGAAGCTAAACTCGTGAAATTAGTCACTGAAAACATCGGAAACTCGTGGTATGACTTTATTTATACCACCAAATTTGGAATCACACTTTATGATATCGAAGGCATCACTGCCTCCACCTCTGATATAAATTCTATCATCAAAGCTGCCATCGATCTTGCCGTGAATAATTGTACAGGCAATGGTTTACTCGCTAAATTTATTCGCCGTTTGGATACAATCAGTCGTCATGATATTATCATCGGCTTTATATGCCAAGGATTTGACGTGGATAGGTTCGACAAAATTGGATGTGCAGATGTTGTGCTCAATATCAAAAATCAGGGGTATGCCATCGACATACCAAAACGACCGCAGAACTCTGAAGCTAAGATGCTCGCCGATGAGTACGAGAAGAAACTTAGTCAAGAGCGCCAGAAGACACAAAATGCACTGGATCGTTTTGATATATTGAGTCGCGATGTAAAACAACTGAGATGCGAGAATATCACACTGCGTGTAGAGAATACCAAACTCGTCGCGCTTCAAAATGCGTCGTATGGTTCTGCCATTGAACTTGTTTCATTGAAGACTGAAAATGCTAATCTTCGTACCGGACTCTTAAGTGTAACTGAGTCAACAAATAAGCAGAAGCAAGAATGCAGTGCGATGATTAGCGAGCTCAATGCACTCAAGAGTGGGTTTAATCCGGAAGAGATGAAGCAATTGTCACAACAGTTGGGTGAACTCTCGCTTAAGTACAATGAACTTGAGCAAGAAAATGATGCACTCAAGAATGATAAGAATGACTTGACTAACATCGTGAGTGATCCGGTTGCGACGAATAACATGACAGGTATTGAAGTCACTATTGCAAAGTTCATCAAGAAAAAAAAGTCAAAGCCGCTGTCTGAGTGCACTCTTGAATTTATCGACAATGTTGCAATCGTTGTTAGTGGGTTGTGGGCAAATCTTGCAAACAGCTTTAACATCAGAACAGAATTGATTGTTGCGGTTGACAAGAAGTACTCGACGCATTATTCGAAGGTGCGCGAGTTGTTCAACATCAAGACGCGCCTCGATCACGACTTTAAAATCGGAAATCTTGCTACAATTTTGAAGACTATCACCGAAGGACGCCAGCAAGGCATTCTGCCTCCGAACTTCGATCACAATAACACAGCGCCGTCAAACATCGCTGTCATTCCTATGTGCCAGCCGGTGCCAATGCCGACATTCACGCTGCCATCTCAACAGCCTTCTATGCACTTCATGCCTCCCTCTGCACCGATGCATCTTGGCATGCAACCCAGTCAGTTGTATCATCAATGGGAAGCTGCATGTGCTCCACCCGCATACAAAATGTAAATGCACATACGTATACATGATATCATACATCTTATATTTTTATACTGATTATTTTTTTTGTCATGTCAGAGGTTCGCGTCATTTTTTGCACATGATATCCGAAAACACACGTTTACTTATCAAGGGATTATTTTGAAAAATGTGCATGAAGTCACTTGGTGATACTTTTTACGCGATTGTGTGTGGAGACAAAAAAAGAGATTATGGTTCTGCAGAGAATGTGTAGCTTCACAGGGTGCATCGTCGGCGAGAGTTACTGTTGCATATGCGGACTCAGTGGTTGATGTATAGACTTTAGTGATGGCGCTTGTTTTTTGTCAGTTCTATTTCGATCGAAGTACATCTTTGTACTTTAAACTTCTGCACACCTGCTATGATTATGATACAAGGTTGCTATCAGAACGATTTGACGAATTCAGTGACGATACTGCCGAAATGCAAACTCTGTAATATTACGATCGCGAGGGTGAATGATGTTTTTTATGTTGATAGATTCGTAGATGCATCATGACAGACACTGCACGTTCGCAACTATGGCAAGAATTATCGCCACTATATTCGACCACGCCGCAAGAAAGTGCGCTGGACATCAAATTCAGCACTAGCAGTCAAGACATCCTCAAAATTATTGCCGGGCCGGTCGTGGGACACCAATCTTTTCTGATTACCGGCCAACCCGGTTCGGGTAAAACAAAAGCGACACTCGGCGCAATCAATGCGACCATCCAGGCTATCTCATCTGGCTATAAAACCGATGACCCACCTGCAACGATACTCTCGTACAACCGTGCTGTATTCGAGAATGAACTCATGTCAGATCATGAATACGGAATCACCTCTGAATTCCAATTCCTCGACGGCGTCCTCGATATACAAACCGAGGAAGGCACCAGTGCTGCTGCATCCGCACTCATGAATTATTATCGCATTTACGGATACAAGAAATTTGAGTGCATGGTATTCCCTGGCACCCCTGAAGACAAAGAGCCCATCTTTCGCGGAAATCATGCGTACTGGACTGACGAATTGCAAGAGCACGTCGATAAAGGACGCCTGAAAGTAAACAAGAAATTTGTGGAATCTCTCGAGGGCACGTTTCTCATCGGCGATGAAATTCATGTCACACACTCCTCCGGTAATTTAAACCGGTCAGGTCTCGCAATCGCGTATGTGTTGAAAGAGTTGATGAATGTCACGTTCATCATGCTTGATGCCACACCAATCTCGCGCACTGCAATAGAGGTGGTTAGCTTGATCAATCTCATGTTCAAGACGCATTATGAAATCAATGATTTCTTCACGAAAAACAACAACACCTGGAATGCAAAGCCGAATTTAAACGGGATGCTGAAGCGCATTGGTCAAAACACATACGTATTATCTCAGCCGGCAATGCGAACCTGCCCGTCAGTCATAGTCGAAGGAGATCGGCTTGAAGTAGCGGGATATAAATCAAAGCACAACTACACAAAATGCAAACTCACGAAAACACAACGAAAAATCATCAAAGAATACGCAAAAGACCACACCGACGTGAAAGTCGCGGAAACATGCGCATTGGTGCACAATGATACTATCGTGCGCGGCGATGCTGCATCCTTGTCACTCATCGAAAAGCTACTGCCGACAGTCGAGGCATGCGAGGAACATTCTGCAAAGCTGGGCATGATTCGATATATGCTTTTTGAACGCGGCATGTTATGGCGCCCCGGAAACATCGTGATATATTCGCCGCTCATGGTATATCCCGGCTCGATGCTCATCTTACACTACCTGCGTCTTCTCGGATTGAAGAAGTACAACAACACAAAAATGAAAACTAACTTGTGCATGATATGCAAAGGTAAACACCTCGCGACAGGAAATCACGTTCAAGTCATGCCGAAATTCGGCGAACTCAATCGCAAGATTCATCTCTCTGAATATATCGACGTGTTTAGCAAATTCAATAGCACCTCTAATCATAACGGACATGTAGTGAAGCTGGTTACAGCCACGCGATGCATCGACGTCAGTCTCACGATACGAAACTCCGACACAGTGATCTTTTATGACCTGCCGCCATCAATTCCGCTCGAAATTCAAGTCGAGGGACGATTCGTGAGACCTTGGACCATCATCAATATCCTCATGGATCAAATTGTGCATGTATATCGCATAATCGCGTGGAACGACGATGAGAACATTACAATTGAAATTGAATACGAGCGCATGAAAGAGCACTTGTGGGAAGGTGTGAAGAAAATCATCGAGGTCATCATTAGTTACTCGTGTACATTACCGTATGTCGATCCACGCAATGCTATCGCGCAATACATCGATGGTCCTGCACTCATGCCCCGCAAAATACACAATACGGCTGCCGAAATCACAAAACACCGCTCATACCGCATGAACCCGCTCAACATCGCGACGCCGATCAAGAATATTGAACTCCGTGCGAAGGAGGGCTGGCTCATTCCAGTGATGGTCAAACGTGTCACAGTAGCGATGATGAACATCAAACATCTCGTCGTGATTTATTCTGTAATATCATTGGATCAAGTCATTTCATCGTCACGTGCTACAAAAACGTTCCTGCCGTTTGATGTGTCTGCACTCACTGCCGATGATTTCATTATCGCGGGTGAACTCTTGACAGCTGCCGGTGAGCGTGTGCTTTCGCTCGACTTTGAAGAAAAAATAAAAAAGATCGCGACACCTGAGCAATATCAATATATCCTGTTCCTGCTAGCATTCAGTGTAGCATCTCCATGGATCGTGAATGCCAATCGTGTGTTGACGCGCGTTGTGTTTTACAACAACATCTTCTATCAAGTGTCGGATGACATCATCAATATTCACCCGATATTCCGCCAATTCATTGAGGCAGATGATGTGATTGACCGCATGTTTGTGCCAATTTCGGCAATAACCAAGCATAGCGGCATTTATATTAATAACGTCACTAGTGCATTAAAGGCACTTAAGAAAGATGACCCGATTTTGCTCATGTTCGTGAAGTTAAAGCTAGACAATGTTGATATCCTGTTGTACAATCTTGCTGCTGGCAATGTTCCCGACACCCCGCGCATGCAGGAGCTCATTGACCTCTTCATAGCAATTCGTGTGCTAATTCCGCGTGAACTCGCAGAAAGCATCACTGGCTTTAAATACGAATCAAAATATCCCATTATCTACATTCGTCAGCATTGGTATATGTACGAAAACGGCCAGGTTGCGAAGGTACACCAAATGATTCACAAATATGTAGAATTTCGTGAATTCGGCGATGTCCAGCTACGCCTTAACAAATCCGCGAACACAGTATCGATCGTACTTTACAACAACGCGAAAATTGATGGCATCAAGGGTTACAATCCCGACAAAATCACCGACAACCGGCGGGTTCAAAAAGGCATCAACATCATGAATGCCACGATCATGAATATCCGCAAACGCCTCGAAATTGCATCTTCTGACATGGCGAAGCTACTTATCGAGCATTCAATGCAGACTACTGATCAAGTCGAATATCGCAAAACCATCATCAACGTCATCACAAACGCGCAATTCGTATATCGCAATGCTCAATACATCTTGATTAAATGGTAGTCACTGCTTTGGCATTGCACGCTCATTACACTACGATTTTTTAAGGCATCGTTAGGTGCGGCAGATATATGTTTTTTGCATTATCAGTTATAATAAATATTGTGGCAACATCTATCGCGATTTTGATGCGCACTGGCAGCGCAGCGTAAGCAAAAGTGTGTTAAAATAAAAAAGTGATTATGATTTTGTGCATCAAATATAGATCATTATGAATGTTATAAAAACACTTATAAAACTTGTCATGTACACCGACAACGTGCTCGTGCATTATAAAGGCGATGATTATCAAGTGATGCCGCTTATTGACGTATGCAGTGATTATCTGTCAAAATAGATTGCAATACTGGCGACGCCTGATGAAGAAATCGAAGCTTCGTGTGCATTGATCGAGTTTCACAATATCCTTGATATTGCATTCGCAATGTGCTCTGAACTTTATTGTGTATTGGTTCAAAACAAGAAAACACTATGTCTCGTTGCTGTCGAAATTAATGCACTGAACGTGATGAAAATGTCAGTATCATGTGATACCAATGAAATCGTTAAACATGACAAAAATTACAACGTCGTGTTTGTATAATGTAATACTCATGATGTATTCACGATTTTTATACGTCTAATTTTAGTTATAGTCATTATTAATTTGTGATCATGGCAGTTTCGCGTTATCGAACATTGTGCCATTCCGCTATTATTCCGCCGGAGAGATTATTGACAGAGGATCAAGAAATGTGGGTATTTGCACGAATTTACGATGAGATGAGTTTGTATACCTCACTACAACACATGTCCGACTACGAGTCGTCCCCGCAGACAAAACATATCTCTGAATATATTGACTGGCTCGGCAAAGTTATCGAAACACGTTCATCACGCAATGATAACATTCACCGTATCGAGGACGAACAAGACGAGAGTCACCTCGAACGGATGCTGCTTGAAATCAATCGTATCGACGCATATTTCGTCGATGTGTACAACTTTTTCATTGATCGATTTTACAATGCACTAAATCATCATGCATGATGTGTCTCAAATGCGGAGTTCTTTTTTGCTGCAGCGATTGACATAAAAAACATTCATGATTATTTTGATGATATATTCACGTTTGTCGCCGAGTTATTGGTTATGAGTTATATGCCCAGAAGTTTGTCAAAGCGACGCGACTGTTATATAAAATTAGCATGTCTTCGTCGCTAACTGTTTTATTATATATGCCGTGCGCAACAGTGTGTTTTGTGACGCCGTTGAAGAAATTTGATGCATTTAAAACTGCTGTTCACATGCACATCAGATTCGTCTTTGACAGAAAAAATAGTTACATGTGTCTATCACGGAGACAATGCAGATCATGATGATCATAAATGTATGATCATGCTTGAATGCTGCACTGTATCCTCAGATTTATGACTTGATAATGGGTATTCTATTTCACACACTTCTTGTTCTCTTTTTTTGCGTTTGTCATATCGATATTGTACACACAGACGTATACAAACTGATGCGATCGTGATGCCAAAAATTCCAACTAGCACGAATATCCCGATTACAACGTTAGCCATCTTACTAATTTGAACAAAAATGGTGATGTATATTCATAATCATGGGATTTAAATAAGCTTCGATAGCTCTTGTGCGATCATGATGTCTACTTTGCGGGCTTCGGCGCGCAGTATCGAGATTTCAGAGGTAAATGCGAATGATTGTGCGTATGGCTCGCCGTCGCGACACATCAAACTGAGATGTATTGATAAACGCACACGAAGACCCGAACACGGACGGCGCAGATTGGCAAACATAGATTTCTTTACAGACGGCACGAGTGCGTTGCGCGTGTCATTGTTGGTACCTGGAATTTCATAACCCTCTGCGTTAAATGGGCGTATAATTTCGGTGATGAGCAATTGCGGAATGTGTTGAAATCGCTCGATCATGTCGATTTTGAGGTATTTGAGTTTGTGAAAGTCTAGCTTTTCCGCGAGGTATTCGACCCACTTTTGACGCTCTTTCTTTGAGAGATCGCATGGCGGTTCTTTCAGTGATCCTTCAGCAGCGAGGTGGTGATATACGTTTTTGTATATCACACTTTCATCGCCGAAGATCTCTTTCACGAGTTTGAATATGTCATCTTTGATTTGACGCACGTTGAGTGGTACTCCCTTTGATTTTGCGTCATTTGCATCCATGTACATCATACCTGCGGCCCATGATTTCATAGATCCGTCAAGACCGATGCGACGACACTCATGATCGATAGATACCACGTTCACGCGTTCACGAATTGACGGCGGAGATCTATAACCACGATTGAGTGCATAAAGCAGCACAGAGTGTGCCTGAAAGGTGAGCATGTCTGGTCTATCAAAGCTGCACGTCGCGGGTTCAGACCAAAGATCATAATTACCACGTGATTTCTCGAAGAAGTGAATAATGACTTCTATGATCTTTGCAGTATCGGTTTTGCGATAATCAAGCATGATGTGGTTAACACTCGCAGAGAGTTCAACAATGGCAGGTGCAGTGTTGCCGCGCACCATTGAATATCCCACAATCTTATAACGACCGTTCGAGTGGGCTTTATCGATGTTATCTTGCGACATGTCCAGCATACACGTCGCATAACGTTTCATTTTATTAATTCGGAGAGGCATACCGCCGTATTCGAACGCGATACCCATCATGCAGTCATCGCCGAATATGTTTTTCATAAGCTGATTCAACTCATCCTCGATCGGGCCGTATATTTTCTGCAGAATAATGTACATTGCATCTGGATCGCTACGTGCGCAGTCGAATAATAACGGCCAAGTGGCATTGATACTGAATCCACTTGAATCGGTGATACCGATTACTGGTACCATCCCGTATTTAATGAAAAGATGCATCATGCATGCTTTTATTGCGACCGCGGTGCTAACTGTGACCATCGATGACATGATTGCACTTGAAATTGGTGTTGTGGATGAGAATGTGGAACCCATGCGGCCGTAGATTGTGACAGACGCGAGTTTCAGCGCGAGTTGTGATGCTTGCGCGTTATCAATGAGGTATTGTGGAGCTTCTTCTGCGATCAAACACTTCAACTCTTTTTTTTTTACATCTCGACGGCGAACAAGATCTTGCTCGAGATCGCCAAGAAGACTTTTGCCCTCAGATTCAACATAACGCGATACAGTGGTATCATCATTCTTCGGAAGTGTAAAAACGGTGTACGGCACGTCTGTCACAACATTTCCGCCTTTGTACATCGGTCGGCGTATCTTTTCAGTGGAGATACGTACATCATGTATCACTGATGGATACGCCGAATGAAAATCATAACTGCCGAACATGGTGGGATTGTCAAGTTGTTGTGGTAAAATCGGGAGTGTGATGCCGCCGAGCTTCTTCACCTTGCCCTCGTCCTCACTTCGCTGCTTCATTTCAATTTCGCCGAGATTGTGATAAGTGTAATCACCAGCGATGATATAACACAAGATCATCGAATCGGCACGAAAAGACGTGCCTCGATACAGTGCCATGCGCGCAGTGGTGGCCACGTTTTTCGCAATTTCGTGCAGTGTATTAGTAAAGTTGAGCTTCACAGAAATGTTGTGCATAACTTCTACATCGACGGCACAGTAGTTAGCGTAGTGTGTGATTTGTTCTCGGAATGCACCCATGAATCCATGATGATCCATCTTTTGCAGCGCGATGATTTCTGGCCATTTTAATGCATCGGCTTTTGTCACATATTTTTTGATAGAGTCTTTGATCTCGTTGAGCAGTGCAGTGTATGTCTCGGCGTTGTTTTCATTATCAATCAGTGCTTGCCAGATGTAATACATGGTAGAGATACGACGATGCTCCACATCAAGTTTATTGCCGACGCCGAGATGGGTGCCCATGCCGTCTAAACCGAATCCATGCTTCTTCGAGTATAAGTTGTTAGTCTGCACAAAGTACATTAAATCAAGATGTGCCAATGTTGGGCCCCGAATAGACATACCGGCATCGAGAGTCGCGTGCTTTTCTTTCGAGAGGAATTGTGATTTAACCCGCTCAGTCAATGTCGACTCGAGACCACTGTCGCGATCATATCCTTTTATGTCGAATATCTTCATAAATTCACAGTCGAGGCCGTGCACAATCATACGGTTCACGATCCACTTCATATCAAAGAACAAGCCGTTATAATCGACTATGTAAAATGCTTGAGATAATTCAAGGATTTTGATCGTGACTTCAAGAAGGTCCATTTCGCTCGATACAACGATAGTGCTAGTGTCGAGGACGAGATCTTTAAATGGACACACAACAATAGTTGCACGGTTCACGATCTCACCCGCGATTGTAGTCATCAAGCTCAAGCAGTTGATGAAGCTGTTCATCTCGTTTAGATTTGGCATGCCCTCGCGCTTTAACACGTCGCTGTTGTATACCTCGATATCGTACTTGAATTGCGGATACATCGGTTTATAGGTGCAAGTCTCGAAAGATAAAACGTCTTCAAAATCGACGAAGAGCTCGTTTTCGCCGGAGAGTTTATAATTTTGCATGATGAACCAGCTGTAAAGGGGAACACCAATATCTTTGAGCTTGGGGGTCATCCTGTCATACCGGGAAGGGATTTGATTGTTGCCGATGACGATGTCATACTCGTTTGCCACGTCCATTTCCATACGCTTGTACGAAAACGTGTTATCTATGTATACGCGCACGTAATAAATTGGTTCAGATCCAAAGTTGATCCAGCAGCCATATTTTACCTCCATTTTTTCGATGTAAGAGTATTTTCCGCCGAGCATGAGTGCAAGTTTTTCCGCAAGTGCGGGATCACTGTGTTTATATGCCGGACGGTATGCGATGTCAACATAATCGATATTCGGGATTGTAATGTTAACAAAAAATCTTTGTGCGTGCTCATCATAAGCCAATAGACGCGTCATATACTTTGTTGCTTTCTGGTTAGATACTTTGATTACGTTGAGTGAGTATAATTTAAGCGGCTGAGTTTGGTCTACGGCAACATTACACTGTTTTGTGATTACAAGCAATGCAGCGGTAGCAGGATTATTCACGACCTCGCCGTTAACGGGGTATGTCATCGTGATGTGTCTATTATAAAAATCCAGTTAACGATGGCAGTAAAAATAAAATCAACGTGTCCAGTATGCACCGACCATGCTGCACGCACGTTTCGACGTTTGATCGTAATATCGATCGGCGAGTATCCTATTCACTGCTTTTTCTACTTTGTGTTCGGGTCCAAGTTCGGCATATTTGCTGTAATTTGTGTCCCAATATACGCTCATCACTGATAATATCTGTTTCAGTGGCATGTAATTTAGATTTGTGAGAGGCTGACCCTTGAATATGTCGTTGAGCAGGAATATCACAGGAATTGTGGCTTTGCCGGAAATAGATGACCACATCTCTTGCAAAACTCGCATCATACTTGGCTTTGACCACATCGTCGGCATGTGCTCGGCGGTGAGCGGGAGAAACTGCAAACACATCCCGATTGCGATCACAATAACGATTATGAAGATGCTTAATACAATAGCCGCATTGTCTATCATCGTGGTTACTAAAATCGGCAAAACTGACTGTCTACATCTTCGGCTTAAACATCAGAATTTTCGACATGATTAATTATGGATATATCACTAATGAGTGCACAATAATGTTTGTGTCAGAGACAATGATGAACGTGTTGAATACGACGCACCGATTCCAATTATGCCGGGAAATACAGTAATCACAAGCATTGATCACATCCATGCACTGCCAGATCAAACGGGCACTTTTTATAAATAATGCGAATATACTTGTATCGGTTTATGATTCGGTGACCAAGATAGTATCATGTTCGGCAGTCATTGCATGACAAAAATAGTGTTTACACAAATTAATGCGATAATGAATCGACACATCGATGTGAAAAAAATAGTGTTTACACAAATTAAAGATATGTGCATACAATCGCCGACGATGGAAAAGATGTTGGAAATTGATGCGTGCTCTAATGATGTATTTCGACTGTTACGTCGCTTTTTAACAGTGCTGAATAATGTTAATTGCAACTAGCGCGACACGTTTACATAATTGCAGAACTATGCGATCGCGTATACACCGAAAACTATACCGGAGTGTAGTGTCATCATCACGAAACAAATATGACATTAAGCATCATTGAAGAATCCAATAATCGTGTCACGGCCGTAATACTTGTCGCCTTTGTTGTCAGTCAAGACATATCGTTCAGAAGCGGAGGGAGTCATGTGCACCAGGCACCCGTATTGTGCAAGATTCTGTCCAACAGAGAACACGTGATCATGAAAGTCGATATCATCGGGAGGGAATTCTACCGTGACATATTTTGACACGTTCACGTGTGGGATGTTTTTTACTGCGGCCGCGATGTATTTCGGGCCGGCATATTCGTCAGTACTGTTCATTATCCTCATGCATGGTTCAGTTGCAAGAGGATTATATTGAATGTTCACATATAAACCAGACTGATTTACGGCAGTGATTACGTCTCCGATATTAGTGTTGTTCACATATAACATCGCCATATCTACATTGCAACAAAAACTTTTATACTTTGTCGACAAAAAAAGCAATGATGTTAGATGATGTCAAAGTCTTCCCAGTATATTCCGGAGCCGCCTTGTAATTCGATGGGCGGGTGCATCATGCGCATTATGCTGCCTTCGATGCCTTCGATGCCTTCGATGTCTTCGACATCGTTGGTGTTTCTGTCGGTGTTGTCATGGTTTCTGAGATTGTCGGTTCGATGGCGGACGTGTTTCGCGATGTTTTGTTCTGCACCAGCAAGCACTAGTGACAAGAATTCTGCGGTACTTTCAAGATCATGCATCGATGCATGAGTTTTCTCTTCGCGCGTTTGACGTAGTGCCTCGCCACATCGGAGGAGATACTCAGGAGCAAAGATAGACGTGAGTACATTGACATAGATGCATCGGTTAGCTTCGGGAAAATCGGGGAGTGATTGAGGCCGTGCAACACGACCGACGATCTGTGAGTAATCAGTGAGATCATCGATGGGGCTCATGATGATCACACGATTTATGTTGTAGAATTCAATGCCGACACTCATGCCAGGTCCGATGAATATCAATTTCACCAACTCGCCATACTTGTTGTTTTCACTGTTTGCATGCTCGAAAATGTCATCGAGTTCAGCCGCCGGTCGTGCTTTTGACATGAATTCTGCTTTAATGCCTTTGAGCACGCCGGTGTAGTCAGGATCAATCATCGCATCCCGTTCTTTCTTTTCGTCGTGCGATTCCGGCGCAGTGCCGGTACAAAGCATTCGTGCGACGTTGATAAAGTTAGTGTATACCAGAATCGGTCGTTGTGCCTTTCGTGCTTCATTCGCGATGTATACAAACTTGCCGTATTGCAGTTCCACGTTTTTAATGTCAGTCATACGGTTTTGGAATGCAAACTTACGATTTTCGGGATCAATAACGGCATAGTGCAACACGGATGCACGATATGAAAGCGGGATGAACTTGTAATCTAGCGGTTTTATTACTGGCACGCGTGCTGATGTTTTTCGGAACACGATGCTCTGTCCGATGTTGCGTATTAATTTCGTGAGTGCATAACCACTGTTGGTTTTGTATATTCGGTCGAATTCATCATCATTTCGTGGCAACGATGATGCATGACGTGCGACGACATTGCGAGACCAGCAGACACGCGCAAGTGCAAGATTCGATAGATGCCACCGCACGGGTGTTGCTGTAAAGAGGAAGATCTTGCCGGTGCTGCCGGTGCTATGATACACCTCTTTGAGAATTTCTGTTTCGGTGTCAATGTTAGATCTCATCAAATTGTGTGCCTCATCAATGAGAAACGTGATGTTGTGGCCGGTCATCTTTACGGCTTTCACATCTTTTATGAATGACGGCGAGCCGTGATGAATGAACTTCGTGACTTTGATGTCGAATTTGTTGATGACGGCTTGTATTTGTTTGTGTACTGATTCGGGACATATCACGATGCACACTGTGCCCATCTTTTGCGCGATTTCAGCAAGACCGGCGAGGATGTACGTTTTACCGTATCCGGTAGGCAATATGAAATACAACCCTTTATCATGAGGCGAGAGGTTAAATACACGATCGAATACTTCTTGTTGCTCCTCGTACATTGAGGCGTAGACTTCCAGATCTCCGGCACTGATTCCTTCATAACGATAACCGCCGGTTACCTCGCCGGGTTTCATACATAACTGACCAGATTCACGAATGTGAGTCGCAGCATCGTTGATGCAATATCCTCCGAATGTTTCTGCAATATCTTCTGCCGGTGATGTTAATTCGTCGAGTCCGACCTCGCCGAGTTCGAAGTGTGCAGTGTCATAGTCAGTGAAGAACTCATCTTCCGCGTAGTGTTCATCGATTTCAGATACTGACTCCATTTTCTGATCTAAATTAATGTTTTTAATAGTTGCATACATCGTTAAAATGGAAGATAAGCCACAATTACGAGGAATTCGTGACTTTGTGCCTCGGCCCATCAAATCCGCGATGGTGTCATTTCTCGCGACATTGATTGACGAGGGCAAGTATGAACCAAAGCTGCCACAGCAACATTTTCAATATTCTGTTAATGTGGCAGAGGCCATGCTCGATCAGCAGGATAACCTTCCCGAATTCTTTCATCGTTCTGCACTGTGTTACTCGCCTGACGGAACACGAATTGTCAAAGCACAGGTGCATCCGTCGCGTATAGTTAAAGATATCAAATGGTAATTTTCTTTTTAGAAAATAGAGTTAATCGTCGAGATTGTCACGGTTTCTTTGACTGTATTGTTCACGATCATCGTGATTGCAACATTAGTTGTGAAATGGTGCATCATGCACAGTCTAGACAAAAAAAACTTTTCAGTGATTTATCGTATAGAATATTATGATTCATATGATTCGATGAAGAACACATCTCAAGAGACACTTGTGGCCGAGGCATGAGTTGCAGCATTTTGCTATTATTTTTTTTATGAGCGGCAATAATTCATGTGCATAATCAACGACGTTTGTGCATTTGCTGGTATCGTCGGCATTTATACACTCGAAGATAAGGGTACACTCAGTTTTATCATGATCGTTGTAATAGTGATATTTGATTAAGTCGTGGTGACATCTTTTATCTTTGTCGATCATTGCTTGAAATTAACGTACCGCGATGATGATTGACATAAGCACGTGTTTGTACAGTTTTTTGGTGTGAATTCATTGTTGTGTTTATTGTGTTGATTTTTTTTGTATCAAATATTTCGCGTATACTGCACCTTTTGCATATTATGACTTGCTAGGACATAAATATTTTGAACACGATGATCTGATAACACAGTATCGACGCGACTACGACAGTAATCTTAAACAAGTTCATTATGGCTATGTTGTAAACTCACGAAAAAATATGATAATCATACACCGCCGGGTCCAGTTGGTGTCGACATCGTGATTTGCGCATGAGCGTTTCTTTGAATGCACGGGGTTTCGGTTGTGGGATCAAATTTGTTGTCGACGAACGAGCTGACGTAAAAGCATGAATCACCGAATGTGAATGTAAAGCGATACATTGCCATGTGTTTTTGCGTAGTCTGCACCCGTTGCGCAAATACATCATGTAGCGATTTAAGCGACGACGAATGTATATAGTTGCTTGTGCCGAATAACACCTGCCGGTTAATCGCGGTGCTGGTGTCAATTCCGACAGATGCGATGAATGAGTGATAGTCGAATTTGTGCAACAGCTTTAGTGTGAATCGTGATTCTTTATTTGCAGATTCGACGGCATGTGTTATTTTCAGAGACAGAAGATAATACTTCGGAAGTTTGTTGTATTTAAAGGTTTCATCCCATTCGTCGTCCTTTGGTCCGACTTTGATTCTTGTGACGATCGGAAAAGTCTTTGCCTTATTTTGCTTAAATTCAGTATCGACGTCGTATACCACTGACATTTCTCTGCGTGTTGATGACTCGCGGTATTTTATGTTAAGCTTCAAGTCTTTTACATATTTGCTATCATCGGGAATGAGTTCAACAGATGTAACCACATCGGATTCATCGGCCGTGAGTTCAAAGTGATCACGAAGTTGCATTTCGTCTTCGCGAACAAGCCAAACATCTGAGATTTCACTCTTTTTATACTGACTGTGATAGCCAAATCGACGCGCTTTATGACGTGAGTATACAAATGAGATGTGCACATCTTCCTTGACGTTCGATGGACAAATGAACATGTAACCGTCGTTCAGGTAGCACCCGATTTTCGTGTTTTCACTAACACTACATATTGCAGTGAACGGACGAAGTGTAGTAAATGGAAACAACGGCGAAAGTGCGCGGCATGTTTCTACACACGTTTTTGGTGGCCATTTTTCTTTTAGTGCACGATCACAACGACGTCGTTCATATGTTGCACTTTTATTACAATTATCGGCTTGATATTTGTACAACTCTGTGTCGGATTGCTTCATATCATAAAGACGGCGCATCTCTGCATTGCTTGCGAGGAGTTCACTGGTCATTAGTTTGAGACGTGCATTTTCTGCAAGCACATGATTGCGCGAATAGACGATCGCGCGTCTTTCTGATACCACATCTTCTCGACGATCGTTAATGCAGCGATCGCGTTCGATCTTCATATTTGCTATGTCACGACTTGCGTTGATCAGTGCTATTGCTGGATCTGGACAAGTCGGACACGGCAGGCATATCTCATTCTTCAGCATTCCTTCTGATTTCTGGAAGTTATCGAGGATTATTCGTGCAATGTTCACGAGATGCTTGTTTTTCCGCATCGGCACGGGCGGCAAAATAGGAGAGCCATAAATCCTGGATGCACAAACCTCGCTGCGATAAGACACCGTAAGTTCGAGTCCAACGACATTGGTGGTTGCTGTGAGTGAAAACGTATTTGAAAACATCTCCATTATCGCGATTTTTGGCATTTTTGTGGAGCACCGCACGACCTCTCTGCCGACGGACACAACATAATCATGACGCGACACTTTTGAAACGATACACGATGCTTCCTTTGTTTTCGTTTTAAGTTTGATGAGACCGCGGAGGAGCCCCTCACCTGCCACGATTGTTATGTCAATGTTTAATTCATCGTTATCACTGCCGTCGTGATAATATCCGTGCGTGGATGTGATATTAAAGTTATCGCGATTATCGGCATCTATGACTCCGTATGTTGAAATTGATTGCTGTGTCGACATTCGACGCAATTCTGTTTTCATATCAAATGGCCGCAAATCGGCGACATATTTAAGCGCAAACACAAATAGCAGCAGCATGACTAAATATCAATAAAAAATAAACATTACAGGTCCGACGCATCATCATAAATCACTTTGATATTGCTATTCCGGATGAACTGGTCGAGCATCAGCTTTACCGACAGCATCGTGTCTTTATCGTAATTCGTGTCAAACATACATGAATAATCAACGTATTCTACTATAGCGGGTTTGTCGTTGTCTATAATAAACATCGTGCGGAAAGCGCTGATTACAACGATGAGTCACACCGGCGGTTTGCCGTGAATTGATATAACAGTGTCGTTTAAAATGATTTCCGCAACGTTACACTGAGTAGAATGCTACAGTCCAATCCATGGTCATCACAATCATCATAAATCATCATAAATCATCATAAATCATGTATACATCATTGACACTTGAGACGATGACGTGAAATGACATGGCCGTGTGTTCATTTAAATTGCTCTTCACTGCATTGTATTGATAATCATCGACGGCGTCGGATATTAATCACACAATTTGTTTCATCCGATCAGTGCTCTAAATTGTGATGTCGATACTTTCTCATCAGGGTTTCTGATAACATCACAGATTTACGCGATAAAGTTGTATACAACGTCATATGTACTACCAATACACTCATGAAGTCTAGCAAGCACGTTCGTCGTAATGACACGATCCTGCACTTTGTCGATTATAATCATGATTGCGGAAGATGGCTATAATGTCATCATACCAATGTTGACGCAGCGAAGAGAAGTATTCAAATAATTCGTATACATCTACACATGCTTCTTTGATGTCATCGATACCATTCCAATATACGTATACGTTCATGTAAAAGATGATGCAATGCAGCAGTGTTGAAAGTCCGAGTGGCGGGGTGCGCACGATTTTGTTTACCCAACGGATTATAGCATAACTTCGCCCTTGCCGGGCACTGCTAGCTTCGCATGCGTGCATGAATATCTGGTCGTGGAAATAAGATGAGGATTCAATGTTGGCGATATAAAAGCGATGTGCCGATATGTAGATCCTGCCGTTTAACGTGTCCTCTCCGACGCCGTTATGAAATGTGAATTTGACAATATCATTTGCAAATTTGTCCATTGTTTCTATAATGATCATCTGTAAAAAAATAAGTTATTCAATTCGATTTAATATAAATATGTATAAACCCAGTGTTTGTGTGTGTGTGTGTTTAAATGAATTGTGCATTTAAATATAATATTGTGCCGTAACTGTCATTCATATGATCATGAATTTCTTTTATGACGAGGCAATGCATTGCATTATCAAGCCCTGACCATTTATATTGATATTTACAAATGTCGATGATACAAATTTGTGGTGCGATTGTGTATCTCAGTTTTGACGCATTGATTACATCATCGGTAGAAATACCCCAATATGTAAAATTTACGATAATTTTAAATGACATCATTTTACATGATTAACTATCTGACAGATAGAGATATGTATTAGCGACGAAATTTAACTTGTCACTAAATGGCAATCGCGACACGAAATAACGCATCATTAACGCTTGTTGTGTAATACCGCTAAAATAACTAGCACCACTAATATAAAACGGACGAATTTTGTAATTTTTGTGCATTATAGGAATACGCGAGATGTCGGGCAATGTAGATGAACTCACGCGCATTCGCGAACTTATCACATCTAACTATTATGAATTGAAGCAGGCGATTGAAGATACACAAAAAGCGTCGCAGAAAAAACATGATGAATTGAAGCAGGCGATTGAAGATACACAAAAAGCGTCGCAGAAAAAACATGATGAATTGAGAAAAGAGTATCATTCTATCAATAATGAGGTCACCACGATTAATAGCATCATTAGCAGACTGCGCGTCAAGCTTGATGCACTTAAATCGAATCAAGGCAAAAAAATTGATAATATAGCTGATAAATCTGATAAAACTCAAAATGGACTTGATTCGAAGAAGAGTGACGAAAAAACTCCAAAGAAAAAAGAGGTCGATGGAGATAGCGGAACTGAAGTTCAGGATGGTCTCGACGTTGTCGACACTCCGATGATCAAAAATGACGCCGATGATACAGTTAAACTCACACCTTCACCGGTCAACATTCCGATAAAGCCGAGACGAAATGAAAACCCTCGCATATAAAATTCGCAAAAATTCACCTCTTTCACGATTTTACTCATCCATTTCGTTAAACAAAACCGGAATAACTAAATTACGCAAGAAAATAATGTGGCATACTCTACGAAAGTTCAGGTTTACACAAGAATCTTGATGAGCACAGTTATGAATTACATGTATTTTATTTTTACACACGGATACACAAAAAAAAGAATATAAAAATAGAGTGTCGATGGGTAATAGTTAAATAATACTAAAATGACTTTAAGATAAATTTTTTATTTACATTAACGCAAAAGCTTGATAAACAAGAAGAGTTGACGAAACAATGTACATAAATGTACATATGCTACGGTATATCGATCGACGATATTATTTATTTTTTCTGCGTGGCTTTGTGCCAGATGATGGGTTTGTATTTGTTAACGACGAGGATGTCAACTGGTGTGATGTTGTTGGTATTGCTGTCGTGCCGTTTCCAAATATGTTAAATCCGCTAGTGGACGTGTCTGGTATGTATGTGCTTTGTTGAAAAGTTGACGCTGCAAAGATAGAAAAGGGTACTCCCTGATTATTAGCATCGATCTTTCTGGTTCCATCCGATAGAATCGCGTTTATGTTCAAATTGTCTTCGAACTGCTTGCGCTCACTTGTCGTTAGGTAGATGTGGTTAATAAATTGGGAATTATTTGTCATGATTATATTATTACATTTGCTTAAGAAATTTATACATGCTAATTGTAAATAGTGCGATTTTCAAGTTTAGAGAATATATCCACAATGCTGTCAATTCCGCAAATTACCGACCCTAATGCGGCAACCGATCCCCAAATCATGAACAACATCCTTGAATGTCGTCGTCTGATTGTTCGTGCGATTATCGGTCATAATGTGCAGGTGGCGTATATCATGACCACCCCGATCGAACATGCAGATATAGATCAGCGTTTTCGCATTGATTACGCGAATAACACCATTACATTATTAAAGCAAGAAGTCACTAATCGTATCAATGATTATAATGACACGATGGTATACGGAGTGCCTCAGGCGAATCGCGAGTTTCATGACACTGTGTCACTGATGAAGCGCGAGCACCCAGAAGCACCAGTGACTAATATATTTCACACACGGCTTACACAGTTATCAAAGTCACTGCTTGATATAAACGAGTATATCGACATGGTGAAATACATGTATGACATGAATTCTACCGACGTACTTTTTGGGCAGTTATACAACGAGGGATGCACCGAGCGATTACACATTTTTCGTGAAATGGCAGAGTGTGCAGAATCCGCATGTCATTGATTTATGTTTTTTCCTTGTTACATTTAGTGCTTAACTATGTATCTATTTAAACCGTATCAGCTTGTGTACGATGGTGGAGTCATCACTGCAATCGCGGACATGTCGATAATGGGCGGATTTATTTATGGCAGAAATACACTGTGCTGCATATTTGGCGATTATAACATCGACGCATCGACGTTTATTGTTTCATATGATACATTCAAGTGTGCAAAAGTGCGCGTAACGCGGCGTATTAACCAGTTGGTTATAATATATGAAAGTGGCAGAAATAAAGAATAAAAAATGATGATATTCGGTTCGATAAATGACCAGTCACAAAACACAATTACCACCTGCACCGCCACCATAGAAGACAAATTCACCGCAGATATGATATATGCGGTCACGACACTGATTGACATGAAATCAGATGTCAATCTGAAATTCAAGATAAATATCGCGTATGAGCAGGATCAGTGCAATTTCGTAGCGTTCATCAGCGACGTGGATCACCATGGTTTGTTCAATTTTGTCACGCATACTGGATCACGTGTGACATGTACCGTTAATGAGTATGCTGAGGATTGTGTGTCGTTTATGATGATCACGAGAGTGAAGGCATTTCCGGCGCCGAGGTGTCAGCGAGCATGGACGAGGATTTACACCATCTTATAGAATGTTGTTTAACAACGATTTATATATCACACATAATGGTATCATTCTTGACCTGGCAAGACATTGATGCCGCAGAGAATTCTGCAGACTCTGTACAATACCTAGGGCTCTTAGGATACGATGACACAAAGCGATATTTCTATACTTACTCTCTTAATGAGAAGTGGAACACTTCTCGTGAAATCATCAAGCTTGTTCCTAACAAACGCTCGTACATCCTGGAAACAAACGCAGCGAAGATGTGTATCTTTAAAACACTTCGGCGGTACAAAAAAGTATCAAAGCTCGTTTATGACATCATCGCGGCAAAATTTGACCTCGGAAACGAAAATGTTATAATAACTGTCGGATTTTTAGATGACACTGTCGCACTGCTGTTTAACGATCGTGTTACTTACACAATGCCACGAAAGAGGTATAGCGAGGCATATTTGCAGTTAAAGCCATTTTTGAATATCTCCGACATCAGTAATATCAAATGGAAATACGTCAAAATCACCACGTGTAACATAATGAGGATGCACTTCTTCAAGCGTCACAATGCATCGGTGTTCATGAAAGAAGCAGAGCTTGTCGAACATAACAACGATATCGAAACTCTGCACTGTATCGGTTCATACACGTATATGTTGGACCAGTCGATGACAGAGATCGAAATATGTGAAAAAATCAGAGATAGTATTAATATCGCATATGAGGCATGTGTGTATGGAAAGGGAATTGAACCACATGGTGATATCATGATATTCGTGTCGCGTAATAACACGTCATGGTCTCACATCAAAACCATTAAAAATATCAAAGGAAAACTCTGAATTCACACTGGCTCTTTTTAATTTGTAAATCTTTTCGGGCGGGGCGACGGAGAAATTATTATAAATAACCAACAAGTTTTATTTGTTTATTATTTATTTTTTTTGCTTTGCACAACTTGTCAATGTGATCAAAGAGAGAGAGTGGGTGGAGGGGGGAATAAGATGAAAATGCACTTGCATGTGTATATTGCGGTACCGATGATGCGTTCTTCACTGCACAATAAAACGCGCGTATACATGATATCAAACCGTCCACCTTGATAAACCCAGCTTTTATCATTTTGCATTACGATCTCCGGCGTTAATTGATGCATTGCAGGGGTTGTGATGTATTTATCATTCTATTCAATGTCCTTGTTTTTTTGTGTCATTAAAATGCTCTATGGTGGTCACTGTATTTGTGTATGGATTGATGATGTATTTATGTCGGTCTTTTGTGATGCTGTTCATCACGTGGAGATCACGCAACATGCGCAGCGTCGTGAGAGCATGAGTGTGCATATATCTCTGCATTATTGCTAATTTGACGGCACGCAAAAAAATCAAATGTCATTCGACGATTACCCGTGCCGGGGCTGAGTTATATTTCTTGACACATCGCAGCTTACAGTTTCATCAAGATCAAGATCGCTTATTTGTAACTGGGTTCGAGGATTCTGGTGTTGGTTGCTCCTCGATCACTAGAATCTAATATACTATGCACGAGATTTGACATGGAGTGTTTTTGTTTTAAAGCGTGATTGCCTCCTGCAAGACTCGTCGGAAGGCATAAAGTTCTTCATCAGGTACGGGTAGGTACATCATGTCATCGAGGTCGCCACGCATCATCGACATCGCTTTGCGCACAGAGTAAATGCCGCATTCAGCCGCGCCGCGCTGCGAGGTCACCATCGAGGTCAAGATGGGGATATTGCGCTTTTCTTGCAGCCACTGGAGTTCACTCATCGCGGTGTGATATTTATCATGATTGACGCTGTCATAATACACTAACACGTTCTTGTGTGCGTCGTACGCAACTATGAACCAGTGTTGACCAGGCAATTCATGTGCAGTGTTAAGTACAGCGATGATAAGATCGTTTTTCCGGCCAGCTTTGATAGAGTCTTCGACGGCACTTGTAAACTTGACTACATGGCCGATGAGCCACGTCGGAATCAATATTACATCTCGTTCTGGCATTTCGGTACGCTTTAATACTTCCAGGCATTTATCGATATCTACATTCGTGAGCCAATCGCGCGAGGGATGCAAGTCGTCGTTATTGTAGATTGCGCCGCCGGCGGGATGCATCATCCGTGTGCCGAGACATGCAATGGCCTCTGCAACATGTGCACTCACTCCCGGCGGTATTGCATATGAGTAAATGCGCGAGTTCTTCGCAATGATCTCGGCCGCACCGATGACCCCATCTACCGTTGGTTCATAGTGTTCACTACGTGTGATGTCTTCATGTGACATCAAGAGGGCGCGCACAAGACTGTAATTGCGACGCGGCATGCCACCCTTGACAACCGGTATTGCCATTTGACGTCGTATCATCTTGAGCGCGCCGCGCAGTGTTCCATGGTATCCAGCAGCTTTTACGGTTTTTATCGCTTTCTTTTCTTGCTTATCATGATCGGTTAAGTCTCGCCATTTAAGATTCTGGTTGTCCACGAGATAAAGTTGTTGTATCACGTTCACGCGATCGTTACAGTTGTGTAGTCGCTTCAACTCTTGCACGATGCCTTCGAGGCGCACGATTGGACATGTCGATGAATCAACATCGTGCGATGCTGGCCGACGTAATACTCTTGAAATAGGCAGTATATCAACAAACAGATTATTGTCACCGCACATTTTGAGTTTGAACTATATTTCCAGCAAAAAGATTAAATACATGGTATGCAGTTATTAAGTGTTTATCATTTTTGCACGTTAACATAATTTGATCTAATTTTGCAATGCGTTTAACGATACAAAAGATGAACCGCAGTATAACCACGTGATCATCGGTATATCAAAGTCACTTGCGTACATTTGTTTCAATGACTACACGGGATGTGCTAGACGCGAGAAAAAAACAAAACGGGCGTCATAAAAAGTCGATGCAGAGAATGCTATCAGGATCGACATGGTGTATAAATTCTCGTCCAGCGATTTTCATGTTGTTTTCTTTTTTAAAGCGCACGTATTGCTCTAGCATGAAGCGCTGCAATGTACCGACGAACGTCATAACAGATTTAGTGTGGTGATTGATCATATTGTAATTAAAGATCGTGCTCGAGCAAGACCAAGAAAGCAATAAATTGGGACACATGCCGATGACGTAACAACAGTTTTTTACGTCAAACGTTGCGATTTTAATGCCACATTCGTCATAGCGGTCGTCGATGCAGATGTGCGAAAGGTTTGTGGCGTGTGCCGGTTGATCGAAGTACGGCAGCTTTGAGATGTTGGATGTCACATGTGTATGTTGAAATAATGCAATGGGAGGATATATATTCAACGTGATTACATATTCATCGCCGTTGTTGTTGTTATTTTGTGTCATGATGAATTTTAGGGCGTATGCATTGCCGTAATTGAGCACTGTGATGCCCTTTCGTGCATAGCGCAACAAACCTCGAAGTATGTTAATCTCGCCGGGTTCGATATAATAATCAGCATTGATCGCTGACATAAACGTTTTCGGCGCAATAACGATAGTTAAATATGGCAAATCGTGTTTGGCGGCAAACTGGACATCAATGTCCCTCAAGATGGTGGTATTCATAACTGATAGGGATGTTTCTATTCTCTGATATGTAAAAAAATATTGCATATAATATCGCGCGATATTAATTAAGTGAATGCCATGCCGATGATGCAATTCATGATTTTTCCCGCGATGCGTGAAGATGCACCGGGTGTGACATTCTTTGCAAAGATGTTGATGCGGCCGTACTCGACAGTGCATTCGAGCCAAATACGATCGCCGTTATCACACACGACCTCGGTTTCATTAATCATTTTCAACATGCCAAGGTCTTGCATCCACGAGATGATCCAGCGCATGCTCTTTCCATCATCGGTGCGCTCATAAAAATTGGAGTCAACACTGATTTCATAGTTGCAATATATAGAACACAATTCGGCAAGCTTGCACTGCGTTGCATGCATGCGGTTGACCTTTTCTTTAAACTCGGGATTTGTGATCATCACGGTGAACTTAGAGCCCCCGCGCTTAACCACAAAGATGTCATGACTCTCGACAGTCGTGTGCGCTGATGTATTCAGCAGA